>JAQFVV010008359.1:0-33266 GCA_028023455.1 Epiperipatus broadwayi
AAAAATATATTACTGTATACCAGCATTTGCATAGGGCGTTTTAAGCTTGGAAATGAAGCCTGGTTACAAATTTTTAAAAATTGATGAATTTGAATACTTTAACATGGCAGTTCAGTATAATTTAACTAATTTTACCTAAATATGACAAAACCAGTAAAAAAATTCATTCAAAATATAGTACTGTACACCAGCATGGTCTTAGCGGGTTTTAAGTTTGGAAATACAGCCAAATTACACATTCCTAAAAATTGATGAATTTGAATACTTTAACATTGCAGTTCAGTATAATTTAGCTAATTTTACCGAAATATGACAAAACAGTAAATCACAACAGTCTTCATTCGCAAAGCTATGAGTATGAGATTCGAACATTAAATCTCGAAAGCGCTAAGCAGACCTATTACACATTATAGTATAATTATAGCTTCACTAACGCCTGCGGAAAAAGTCACATATTTATAATTGTAATATGTAATTAAAAGAGTAATGTTTTAAAATTAATTATTATTCATTTACTTATTCTATGCACAAATGATGTATATAAAATCAAACAGAAGTCATATTCTAAATATATATATTTATAATCTGAAAATTGTTTATAGAATGATTCAAATAGTAATAAAAAAGCAAATAATTCTAAACTTGTTTGTATTAATTTATTACAATTACGTATGTATATGTTATGGTTAACGTAATAAATCGTTATTAATAATAATGACCAAGTCTTTTTGGGCAAAGTGAAAAAAATACGTAAAGATAACATTGACCAAGTAATTATTAATAATTACCAGAGACCTTCGGTCAAAGTGGTAAATAATACATATAAATCACATTGACCAGATAATTATTAATAATTACTAGTAGGAGAAATGGTGATCATGTGAGGAGTAAAAATATATGAAGACTGATAAATGTAATAAAAATATATACTATAATATTTATTTTAATATTTAGTATTTTTTTTATTTAGTGTTGTATTATTTATCAAATTATGATAAAATTGTACAAATAAGAAATACAAAATAAATAGGAAAACTTTAATTAGGTAAAACTTTTACATTTTTATAAAATTACAAACTATTTATATAATTGAAACACAGGGTTGTTTTATTCTTTGTTCTTCATTTTTAATTGGTATGGGATTTGTTGGCATTTTTTTTCCACCCTCCCTTCCTCCTTTCTCTATCTAATCACCATTCTACCACCTATCTATTCTCTTTCTAATATAGTATGAAGTTTGTCTATCTTGATATATTTCTGAATAATTTTGGGATATTTTATTTGGAGGAGGTAATTATGGACCACTTACAATTGATGGTGTATAGTTTTGAATGATCACTTTTGTGGGGGTTTATTTTTTTTTTTTCATCATTTCTTGTTGTTATAGTGTTGTTGTGATTAGTGGGGTGTGATTGGTCATCTGTTCGTCTTTATTTTAATTATATATTTATCTATTTATTTATAAAATTATATTTACAAAAAAAAACATTTTTCTGGAAGAGATTAGTGGTATTTAGATTTGAAAATTATTTTTTACTTTTTATATTTTCATTTATAAAAGAAAAAATCCCCAACTACCGCAACTATATTGGTTTGAAAATCCAACTCCACTTAAATTTGAGTTTCTTTTTTTATTTGATTTTTTATAATATTAAAAATATAATTAATTAAAAAAAAAAAAATAGATTGTGAATTTATTCCTAGCATGAAATTGGTTTAAAATGCCACATTTTGTACTGAGTTTATATACATTATTATTTTTAAGTTACATTATAACAGCAACAATATTCCGGTTATCAGCTTTAGCCCTTTCTACATCTGTGATCCTTATCCAAATGAATTCTACTATATTGGCAATTGGAAATTTAGTCTTTAAAAGTCATAAAAAAAATTCAGCTTGCTTATTCAGATCCTCATCAAATTTCTTGGATTTTTCACCAATTTGATCAAGATTGAAAGAAGAATCTTCTTTTGTCTTTTCACTATTTTCAATATTGCCAATATTTTTTTCCCTTTATTATCTTCCATATCATTTGGCAATATTTCCAAAAAATGGTGCTGATCTTCCACATTACCATTATTCTCTGTTGTAATATTACAATCATACTCTGATGCAAATCTCTGGAGTTCCGCATCACTATTGGATTGATCTTCTAATATCATCTCAAGGTCTTCTTAACTAGTGATTTCTGATAAAGTTTCAACTGGCAAGTATGCTTTCAAACCTATTCTAGATTTATAACCATAGCCTCAGAACTGTGGGTTCTATTTTTCATAAATTGAATGAATTTGAATCCTTCTGACTATTTGGTTGTATAATTTGTTTCAAGCCAGAAAGATAACATATTTTCAATGTCTTGATTTGCTCTTTCAGCTGAGCCCTGTGACTGTTTATGTCTCAGTTTTTCATGATTTTAAGTTCATCCCACATTCTGCTGACTTCTTCAATAATTCTGTTCACAAATTCTCAGCCATTATCACTTTTCAAAATGCATGGTGCTCCAAATATTGTAAATAGATCCAGTAATTGGTAACTTTTTTTAGAATATTTTATTTTTAAATCTCTTAGTTGAACAAATTTTGTAAGATGATCTTGATAAACCATTATAAATTTATAATCCCCATGTCTATCAGATCAACTTGACATCTTGAATTGAATTGATTGCTTTTAATTGGTTTCACACTGAACCCTGTTTTTGGAATGCTTAATTTCTTTTGACAGGGTTCACAAAGATTCAGCATAATAATTTCTATGGTATTGTTTTTATACTTTGCTTTAGGCTCTTTCATCATCCTGGCTTTCCTGGCATGACCAATTGGATGTGGATATCATGAATTAATTGAAAATCCTCTTCCAAAAATTGTAATATGTAATTAATTCATTTTAATTTTTAATTGATATGATGAGTTTTTCAGCACTTGCAATTTTTACAATATTGTGTATCTGGATGGACATTGGTATTCTGCAGATGATTTTCTGGAAAACTTCTTTTTGTTTTCTTTAACTTTAAGCAAAAATGAATAATATATTCTTATCTTCTAATTGATCATTAAATCGTTTCTTCATTACGTCTAAACTTTCCATTAAGCTTATGGGTAACGTAAAATTAATGAAAACATAAAAACAATGTGTCATATACACTACTGATAGACATAAATAAAAACAATCTTTTCCAATAATGTAGTAATAAGACTAAGTGAATCGTTAACAAAAATGCAACAGTAATATGTCTTCTTTCCTCTGGAATACGGAGAAGCTGCCAACCTAATTTATTGAAATTTCTTAAATTTAATGTTGACCGCGATCCTAACGGTATTGAAATGTATTAACGCAGGCACGGACCTAACTTATTGAAATTTATTAAATTTACCATTGGCCATCAAGGATTATGAGTAACTACCGGTTCATTTGATAATTTTTTTAAATTAATCACTCTGACCGTCATATTTGGTTATTATTAATAATAACTGGTAATTATTAATACAAACCGATTAATCACTTCAACCATAACATATATATATAATTGTAATCTTTAATAGCATAAGACGTAAATAGATAGAATTGTTAATTTAATTTACAATAAAAAAAAAAATTAGTTTTATTTTTTGTTTGAAAATAAATGAAGCTTAACCTTTCGTTGTATTTTATTTTTTTAAAGATATAAAGATGCTATTTTCTTTTTAGCTAAAATGACTGCCAGACAAATAAATTTACTAGGTGAAGTCCTGGTTAACTGTCTGAAAACAAAAATAATAAACTTGATATTATAATTGCATTATAGAATTTTAAATCATGTTTTTTTTTTATTTTGTATGAATTTCAAGATTTTAGAAATTGTAAATAGCATATATTATATTGTAATATTTAAATACAAGTATAATGTATATACTTAAGCTTTATGTAATTAGAGGGGATTTGAACACAGACATTCAAGGTCCTTTCAGTCTTCAACTCCATCTTATTCATATAACCGATACACATGACCGCATACATGTGAAAAAGATAAGTGATCTCCAATATATGTATTTCGTGCTGAACCAGCACTCATCAATTATTCTCGATAATCATTTCCCACACATTTATATAATCAGTACGTGGTATATATTAAGACAGTTTAATGGACAGGATTCAATCTTCTTCACTCTTCACACATCCATATCATGAAAAATCTGAAGATGGAAAACTCGAATCCCCTGTTAATTCCAAATATTGTTGTCATATCCATGTTGACGTTAAGTCAATCTGGTCCCTCATTCTTGTATTCAAATAGTATATATTCAGCCTGTCCCTTTTCTATGTATTTAAATGGACATATTAAGATCCTATATATGAGGGGTCAAATTGGCTTAAAGTCAACATGGGTATGACAACAATATTTGGCATTAACAGGGGTTTTGAGTATCCCATCTCCAGATTTTCTATGATATGGATGACTGAAGAGTTGGATAATGAAGAGGAGACTTGCTATCTTTAATATAAACTGAACACTGGTTATATATGTATGTGTGTGGGGGAGATGACTCAAGCAATTGATGAATGCCAGTTCAGGATGAAATAAATATATTGGTGATCATTCATCTTTTTCACATATATGTGGCCATGTTTATTAGTTATGAAAGATGGAATGAAAGACTGAAAGGAGCTTAAATGTCTGTGTTCAAATCCTATCTGATTGTAATATAAATATAAAATATACATGGTGTCCAAAAAGTTGCTTTTTGTTTTCAAAATCTGTTATCAGCATAATTGTTAAAAGTTAAGCAATTTTATCTCTTAGATACTTTTTATAACACCAGATGGCAATATTGAAGCTCAATGTGAAAACCATGATTATTTGCTTACATCTACAACAATCAAGATATGATTTATATAAGGATTTAAAAAAAAAAAAATTCTTCAAGAATATTGGTTAATAAGCCTTTCTTATTTTTAGTAGATTAGTTTTTCAAATTGTTGTTTTTAAGTTATTAGATAATTCTATATGGCTTTAAATAAAACATAACATGTTTACTGTGTTGAGCTTTATGTTGTTATATTGCTATTATTTACTGTTTATTGGAGGCTAAAATCAAGATAGCTTTTCTGGTTTAGTGGTAATTGACAGGAATCATCCACATTGGATATCAATAGCACATGGGCACATGTACTGAAATAACTCTGTTATAAATAAACACTCTAATAATTGATCCTATTCACTGAGTTCTTGGTTTCTCCCTTCCAAGGAAACTCTGATTGAAGGTTAACAGAATCAGAACAAGCAACAGTAGATATCATTATATGCTACATAAGTGATGATTTATAGACTCTTAAAACTGTGAGCATAAAAGTTCATAATCTATGGTTTATATTATTTACAAGGAGTGTCCAATTTACTAGGGTCGTGTAGGTCTCTCTGCTCTATATAACTTGGAGGAGTTAGTTATTGAATGGTTAAGAACTGTTGGCCATAAATAAATAAATATTGAAGACATAATATTTGAATTTATGTTATGCTTATATTGCTATGTAATATGTCAGTCATTGTTGTAGGTTTATATATGAAAAAATAGCATCTAAATAACTACTATATGCAATTCCTCATAGAAAAACATCAAAAAAGAAGATATTGCTTACCAGACACGTTGATTGTTGGTTAGTGAAGACTTGAACAGCATTCAATTGTTATTTTACACTCGAGTTGGAAATATGTAGATACCCATTTGCTAACCACTAATGGATGATTAGCTTGTTAGTTTTTGGATAGCTATGTAAAAAAAACATATAATCTCAAGGCTCTTAAAAATTTCCAAATTTACTCATCCTAGATTTGAACTCAGTCGTGATTACAATTTAAGATCTTTCTGTAGATTTTTATTAAACCATTACATTTTTAAATCCAACATTTAGATTTTGCCTTTTTTTTTTTAAGAAAAAAAAAAACTTTTTATATTTTTCTGATCTTTTTAAATGATGTCAATACCTTCGTTCTTTAAAGGTAAATAGAAATCTAAGCAACGCTAAGAAATGTTGTAAGATTTCAGAGAAAGTTGATAATTATTCTATCGTCTTATAGATGAGTTATTAATTACTGAAGACAAGGAAAACTTATTAAACTTTAAAATATAATAGAGCATAACACTAAAAATTATACACCTTATACCTTAGTTTTAATTTAAAGTGAAATGTAGCGTTAAGATGTTTAAACGAAGGCAGATTGAAAAATTGAGCATTTTTAGAATATTACAATCAAACAATATCACATGATTATCATCGGCAACAATTTTCTATTGCCTAACTAACTCTGACTATAATTTAATCTGGCTTCTCGGGATAAGAATTGCATCTTAACTTTTAATTACATTCATAAATCATTAAAATTAAAACCAAAACTGTAAAAAATATTTCAATAATTTAATTGATTAATTAATTATGTAGACATTTATTTCTGTTTTGCTTTTTTTTTATATAATATATATATATAATTAATATTCTTCTTTCTATGAAAACAAAATATGCAGAATGAGCTGAAATCTTATGAAAAGTTTTTAAAATATGTTGGAGGAGAGCCAATGGTGTCAGTCTTTGCCCAAGGACAATCAAGATAGAAATAGTAAGATTCTTATGAAATTCTTGAACCTACTTAACGTATATTGCATCATCATCATCAACCATTATCAATCCACTGCAGGATGAAGGTCTTTCCAAGTTCAATCCATCTTTTCCTATCTTTAGCTTATCTTCTCCACATCACCCCTGCATATATATTGCATATATGTTCTAAAATAAATAAAAATGAAATTACGAAACAAAGTAGTCACAATGGCCAATTTTATGAAATTTAAAACAAAGAAATCATTTGTGTAAATTCAAATAAGAGTTTTTTTTTAAATATGAAGGATTGAAATCTGAATTATCTCGAAATAATATCTATGTGTGTTTATGCAAATATATTCCTTCTTTTAATTACAGGCATAGCAATTATAACTCCAGTTTTTTGTCTGCTTTTTTGTTTTATTTCATTTTTTAATTTTTATATTTCTAGCTTTGTTTAATTTTATGGAATAATAATGGGTATTTCTTTTACAACGAGTAATAAGAAGCACTGATATGATGCAATGATTATAAAATTGCGAGATAGAGAACAATTATCGACCCACTGCATAATTAAAATTTCTCCAAGTTTAATCCAGTTTGTCCGGTCTTTATCCTCTCTTCGCCACAACACATTGACAATCTCTTATTTTATCCAGATTGTCACATCTTTGTAAGGCACCCCTAAATGGATGTTAATAAAAATGTAACAATTCACAAAGTAATATCTCCATCCCAAATTCAATTCAATGTTTCATGAAAAATCACATCTAACGATTTTAATTTTGTTAAAACATATCTTCACTATTTTCTTCACATGGAAAGCCTTGGGTATTGTACTTAGGCATGCCTTCTTACAAAAAAAAATATAAAATCAGATTAATTTGTTATATAAGTAAGGTTTAAAATATAATTAGTACAAAACAAAATCCAATTGATGCAATTTATACAAACACAAAAGATTTAAGAATTTTACATTATCAATTTAAATGAAAAAGAAAGAATGATAAAAATAAAACGAAAACAAAGAGAGAGATAGACAATCAGTAAGAAGAAAAAGCACAATGAAAAGGTAAAAAAATATTTCATGTCAAAAAGTAATACCCAAGCATTGATAATCCAATATTAAACTCATCTCTTGCCAGCAATATTTACAGCCAACTCCATTTCAGTGTATTATTTTTATCAAGGATGACAGTGGTATATTCGAAATGCAAGCATTCCAAATGCCAACAAACAAAATAATGAAATAATAAGAATAGCAAACAGTCTGCTACACTCACAACACAAATATATACAGAGTTCTATTTGGTTCAATTCCCTCAATGCACTTTAAGACTGTCTGTTTTCAATGTAGTTACCATTCACCCAGTTTCCCAAACACTTTGCCCCCAGTCCAGTTCAGCTGCATGCGAACACATCTGGCTTTATCATAGAGAACTGCAACTATCACTATGAGTTTCTTTTAGCTGCAATTACTTCTGTCTTTCAGTAACAATTCACTTGGTAAACTCACTGGAAATCTGCTGGGAAATTAATTCTTCATATTTAGTTGCTATCCAGATGGTTTCGGCTTCCCAAACCCTTTGGGCCTGTTCAGCTACTACTCAGCAACACATTTTCACTGAGCACTGCATTTTCACTGAAGCTACTGTCATTTACATCTCTTCAACATGAACTGGAAAACGAACTATGCATTTTGTTGCTTACTCTATTTATAGTTTTAATTATTCACACAGTTAATTACTTTCTTCCATGTACAGTAATGTTTTAGGTCTGTAACTAATTAATTGGTGTCTTGTGAATTCATTTCCACATAAGGTAATTTATAGTCTATTCCATTAATTAATTGGTCTCTTATCAAAAAATGTAATCGCAAATATTTCTTGGAATTTATCAATTGCAATTAACTAAATTATTTAATAAAATTTACCGCTTATCAGTTCACAATCTTAATATATTTCTCTAATATTTTCTACTTTTTCTGGAGTGCACAAACTTATACTAATGTAAATATAATATATTTACAAAATATAGCACCTCCCCCCCACTCCAGAAAAATCCTTGTTATGATCCCTCCCCAACTTGAGTGCTTCCCCCCCCCCCCAACATTGAGAAACACTTGATTTTTTCTATTTTTTTCATTTTAGAAGTATCCATTTCAAACTGCTGCCAAACTTCTTCACCTCTTACAGGCTCAATGGTGACTGTGCAAGCATGGTGGGACTCAACTTCCAATGGTGACTGTGCAAGCATTTTATCTACTAATTTTCACCATATTGAATCATGTAGACTTGTAGCAAATATTTTAGAAATTTCACTTCCATTGTCAGCATTTTGTGTACTTGCCAGTTCTATGGTTAGTGCACCAGCACTTTACTAACCAGCATTTCCATTTTCACCAGATTTCTCTTGACTGTGTCTAAGCTTGTTATATATTCAAAACCTATTCACTACTCCCAGGTTGAAATGCAACTGCACCAGCATATATTTTTTCTCTCACCCATATGTCATTTCTGATCTCTTCTTGCTGCACTTAACATAGATCTCTCCATACTTCATTAAGTGGTCAGAAGTCTCCATATTGCTTCACTGTTAAATATTCAAATTTCAGATTCATAAATAATAACTGATAGAACCCATCTAATATTTTTTTCAAACACATATTCATATTTCTTTTTAATATTATGTAATCACTATCAAAAGCATTTCCTTCAAATTTAATTCTATAATTGAATACATCTACTATGTTTACATTAGTATTAACAATCTGCTCAAAATATTTGCACTTGCTAACTTCATCTATTTCAAGATTATCAATCTTTATTTTTAGTTCTATTTTTTACTTTCATCTATCTTGCAACATTTCCTGAAACTCTGAATTATTATGTGTAAAAACAATTATATCATCTACAAATTACAGATTTGCTTTTACTCCCTTAACTTCCCATAGAATCCTTTTTATAAACTTGCTGTAAAAAGTTTTGGAGATATATAATTAACTATTTATGTATCATTTCAATGTTAATCTTCTTGGCATCTCTATATAAATAATCATACTATGGCAATTTGCTAAATATTCTTCAGAATATGACAATATTCCACATCTTAATGATCCAATACTTTAATCACCATAAATATATTTACAAAATCAAATATCTTATTACAATAAATGACTATTGATATTCACTAGTTTTTTTTATAACTTCTCTTAATACTTGGATGTGATCCATTGTGCCAAATCCATATTTAAATTCAGCTTGTCTTTTGGTATGTTAAAATCCAATTTTTGTGGTAGATGAATATTGATAGGATTGTAGTTTCTAATATCTTCTATATATTGCTACCACATTCTTTTAATTATCTGATCATTCTTAATCATTTAACCATTAACCAACATTTTGTCTACTTCCTCTGCTTCTTTTAAAACATCAATAATAATTCCATCATTTCCTGGAGCTTTTTCTCTCTTTATAGATTTAATTGCATATCTCCATTTGAAATAATGGCCAATTTAGAATATGTAATAACTGTAGATTTTTTATGCTTTAATTTTATTAATATGCAATTTTTTATAGATGTCTTCCACACATTTTTATGTCAATTTTCTTTTTAATAATAGTTTTATTAATTAAATGCTTTTATTTAAGTTACAATATCTGTTTGTTGGTTTGTATATTTGTTTGTAAACTATTGTAATTATTTTCATTATTTAAGTTAGAATAAAAATTTTAAATCATGACATAACAGATTTAAATTTCGTAGAATTGGCTCAAATTTGGTACATAAAAAATACCAGGAAAAGAAATATGGGACCATAATATTTAGGTAGGTTATCTAATTTCTTAAATATAAATCCAAGAGGGTGATTTGAATATATTGTTATCAAATTTGCAATTCATTTTTAGAATTTTATTATGTTTTAAGCAAGGTTCACAAGAGGGTGAAATAGAGATGTTTTTTGGTTTTAATTTAAAGTGATAAGATTTTAAAGTCAAAATTTAATAGATTTAAATTCAATATTTGTTTATAATTTTTTTAAATCACTACCAAAGAGTTAAAAATGACCTAGGTTCCTTGATGTGGAACAATGGGTGGAACATTTTTGAATATTCTAATATGAAATTTAAAAATTGTTTTTAGAACTTCAATATGTTTTAAGTATGCATACATTTTTTTTTATTTAATTGTAAGCTTTATGCATGTTATAATAAAATAAAGTTAGTTTACAATATGGTTTTGTTAAGCTTTTTTTTAAAAAAAAACTTCAAATAAAAAAGAAAAAATGTCAAATACCTCTCAGCAAAAATATGTCTCCATACTTTAAGTTAATTAATATTTTATTATATGCATATATAATTATGCAAATACTAAATAATATATAAGTTGGTGCAAAAATATTTAGTAAAATATATAAATTATAAATATCAAATCAATTTAAAGTATAATCATATGCATTAAGTAAAGTTCATTTACAATATAGTTTTGGTAAGCATTTTTTAAAATAACAAATAAAAATTTCTGATCAAAAGCAAAAATGTCAAACACTTTTCGCTTAAAAAAATATTTTCAGATTTTTAATTACTTAATGACTTATTATATACATATATAATTATGCATATACACATGGGTCTCTTTTTACGTGGACTTATTTAACATGATTTTGAAGTTATGCGATTCATGTTTCACTGGAAGTTGACCTCCGATAATGCGCTATTACTTTAAATAATAAATTTTGCACACTTACATTATATTGAAAGTAATAGCACATTATTCGAATTCGACTTTCATCTTAGTAATTTCAATATTTTCAGTGCTTTGTAATAGTAAGATTTTATGCAATAATGAAATTAAAATCATGATTACCACATTTTATGTATACACACTTTAAATTTTACAAGATTATAATGTAAATTTGTGCACACTTTGTGCATGTTAATTTTGCATTTTAAATCACATTCTGTTTTTGCTTTTTAAAAAAGAACGTAATCAATTATTAATCATTTAGTGTCCGCAAGTTTATTTTTAAAAGGTGAGTAATAGCAGTGGGCACAATTAAATTTGACAATTAAAAATTAAAATCTGATTTTCAATTGTAATTAACAATTTAAAATTCCTTACGGTGACTTGAAATTAATGTGATGTAAAATGAAATTTGATTTTTAAACGGCATTGAAAATTAAAAAATTAAAGGCAAAAATAAGAATTTAATTTTTAGTTGTTAGTTTTAATTAAATTTTTCCCAGCAGAGGTGAATAAATGTCTTTTTATTATCATAAGTCTAAGTTCATAAACAATTAATAAAATCATCGTCTCAAAGATTAATTACTAATTACGTTGTCAACAGAAAACCATTAACACAACATGAGAGTGCAAATGAACGTGTGGTTCGCAAATAGTGATAATAATTAAAATGTGTATAAAAAAATGTAAATTACTGTACTGTAAATTATGCATAAAAATATATTATTTTGAATAAAATTAAATATTATAATTAAAAAAAGTTTGTCTTATATCAATTTTTTTCAAATTTGAAATTTTTTATTAGTCATATTTTATTTCCTTATTTTTTTTTTTTGCACTAATTTTAAAGTAATTTTACATTGGTGCTTTGCTTTTATGCGAATTTTGAAAAATCACAGACTGCATCCCCCCTTTTTTCAATGTAAGTTACATCTATTTTTGCGCGATTTCATTTGCGTGTGTTTTCTGAGGAACCTATCTAGCACATAAAACGAGACCCAGGTGTATACTAAAATGATATATATATATAAGGGATATACATATTAACTTGTAGCAGAAATATTTAGTGATATATATATATATATGCATTGTACCATCCATCAGTATCTTTGGGCTTATACAATTTATGTTCTTTTTATTTGGTGACCAAATTACACTCAATTTGCCAATTCACTCATTTGAATATGTCTGATAATTTTATCGAGCACAATTATTTTTCTTGGTTACAGAACCCACTTAACATAACTAAACTTAAATAATACTTGAAGATAGTACCAACTTTTAATTTATTTGAAAGTTGTCAGAATTCTATACAAGAATCCACTGGCCCATCACTGTATTTTTATTAGTTACTATTACCAAATTATTTACTATACCCAGAGGATTGTTTCTTATGCAGCATCAGCAATTTATTTGATAAACTAATAATTTTTAAATTTAAATAATTTTATCATATTAATAACAAACTTAAATAGACAACAACACAAGTTATATTTCTATGATTTATTAAATTATAATTATGATTATTTTAAAAACTAAATAGTGAATAACAGTATAAAAACAAATAAATTCAAATGGTTATTAAACACTATTGTTTTCTAAGATTCAGATTATTTTTTTATATAGTCACATAACACAGCATTTGCTGTCTTTATAGTTTAAGAAAGTGATCACTTAAATTATGAAATAAAGTCTCGTACCAGTAAGTTGAATTGTTCAATTTATAACACTGTAGATTACCATGCATGTTTTTCATTCTCCTGGGAGGGATCCATTATACTGTCTTATTGCAGTTTGTGGGTAGTCTGGGGTTCAAGATTTAGATAGGCGATAGCTTCACTCTCAGCATTTTAAGACTTCACGAAGAGGGAAACATTGACAAGTGAACTTTCTTTATTCACACATCTTATGACAATTCAATATACTGAATAAGAATAGCTTGGCACAATCTTTATGACTTTTTATAAAATCAATTTTATATTAAACTGTTTCTTTAGAAGACAAAGATCTAAGACTCCTGATGCATGATGTATTTTTATATCCTTTTTCATCAGCCATGCACATCCTGTTGACACCTTTTAACTTTGACAAAATTTAAAATAATTTTGTCCACAAAGTCAACTTTTTTTCCCCTTTGGTGGCCATCTTTGATGATGGTGATAAAATGCCGTGACTTTAGCTTTCAAGTGTTGCTAATTGATTTTGCAATAAGAATTTATTTTCTTATCTTAGCAAAAATCAAAGTAACATTTTGCTATTCTCTTTACATCTTCATTTTAATCTATTTAACTTAAATATATATATATATAACTTATGTTGTCTAAAAAAAAAAATACAATCAGATATTTAAAAAAAAAAAAAAATATATTTTTTTGGGGGGTGGGGGATTTGGTGAGCTAAAATTCTAAATTGGCAGTGCAACATGTATCAAAACAAATACAGAGCAATAAAAGTGTCAAATTGATTTAAAATACAATATCCTTTTACATTTTTATACACTGTGTTGATACTAAAAAATTAAAAATAAATAGGGGTATTTTTTTTATATATTTAATGCTTTTATTTACGATGGACCAAAAAGCAAAAATATAATTGTTTCTTCAATCACAATTAACAATTTTAGATTTAACTTGAAATAAAAGCATGGGGGAAATCCAAAAAATAATTAAGTCAATCTCCATTTTTCATAACAAAGGATTGACTTATTTAATTTCTGACCACCCATGCTTTTATTGCAAGTTACATATACAAACCCCAATTGCGGTTGAAGAAACAGTTATTATTTTGCTTTTTAGTACACAATAAATAAAGCATTTAATATGAAAACATTTTTATCTCCATATTTCTTTTTATTTCAGAAATAATTTTCCTACTAATACTAAAATGTTGCTTTACAATTTTCAAAGTTTCATTCTCTAATATATCTTTTCATGCAAATTAACAATTCTATTTTCCTATTTCTTCATTAATTATTTTTCATTGTACTTTACAATATCCTAAAAATTTATTTCTTCTAAAAAATCATTTTTAAAACTTTGTCGCCTTTTTTCTGCATACATAATTGTCTTGCTTTGATAGAAAATTTTCTGGTCAATTGTTGTTTTTTTTTGTACCAATTATTGTTTTGCAGTTCTTAATAGTATTTTTGTTATCCTCATTGATTTTATTCAAGTCTGAACCATTTTCAAAATATGTTAATTATTTAAAATAACTTGTTAATTTAAATTCATTGGACTGTTTCTGAAGCTTAGGAATATCAACTATTAATACTAGTTTCTTAATAGTTTTGATCTCTCTAGTTTTGCATTAACAGTATCTTACACCTCACTAATCAGTAATCATTTTAAACCACTAAACATCACATGATCACTATCTCTTATACTAGCACATAATTGTTATTAAACAAAGCAAAACTCTCCATACAGTAGTGCCACCCTGTGCCAACCAGAGTAATCAATGGATGCCAGAAGGCTTTTGCATAAAATCCCTATCTAGTGTTTACTCATCCAATATTCCCAGACTAGTTTCTAAGATCTAGGTGCAGTGCTCTCAGATTCAAGGCTCCTCACTGATGAAGGCCACAAACCATAAACTAGTCTGGGGATATTGGATGAATAGGTACTAGATAGGGATTTTAGACACAAGCCAAAAATTATGTTCTGGAATCCATTGATTACTCTGAGTTGGCATAGGTGGCACTTACTGTATGCTGAGAGTTTTGACTAAAAAAAACACACCACACCCCACCTTGTTTAGTAATCATTTTATTTGTTGAATCTATAAAAAACAAAAAAAGGCTATAAATAAAGCAGATGCGCATTTAAGTTCAATTAAATTAATACTTGTAAAAAAACAAAGAAACTTAGATGCTAATTACATAATAAATATTAGCAAATAAAATATTTTAAAATGTGTCTAATCTATTTAAGTCTGTTGTAAGAGGAAGTTCAAGAGTAAAAAGTAATTGGATCAAATTTTAACTGAAAATTAAATTTCCTAATTTTCCTTGGCATTTAAATTATTATTTCAATTGTTATTTACTTAAACATATAAAAAGTAAATAAGTAGCTTTTTTTTTTCATATGTCATAGCATCGGCTGGGAAGCGAACCTGCTAACTGGGGACAACTGCTTGTAAGGCAGCTTGTGCTGACCTCTCGACCACCAACGCTTGATAAGTAAATAAGTAGTTTGGGAAGATACATGCGGTTTATGAAAACAAAAAGTATATTTATATAAAACGAAAACAACTATGCAGGAATTTTAAAAAAATGAAAATAATATTAAAAAAATATAAAATGTTTATGCTAAAACAAATCTTATGAAGTAATAATTAAAAAATGAAAACAGAGTAATTAAGTTGAAGTGATGAATGAAATATTAAATATGATATTGTGAAGATTGGCATAGAAAAGTATTTCTAAATATATTCATAGCAATAGAGAAATAGACTTTAAAGATAAATAAATAATGAAATAATCATTAAATGTGGTGAATGATATTTAAAAATATATGGCAGAAATTATTGTAAAAGATAATGGGTATTAGATCATAGGAGAATTGGATTATCGTTTGAAATTTAGATTACAGTTTTGCAATGATTTTATTTTTTATATGTTGAGATAATCTATTAGAAAATTATATAATACTCTGTAAAATTGATGATATATAGAAAAGGGGATAACTCTTAATCTGTTAGATGCATTTTATTATTACAATAAAGAATGTGCTGTTAGGCAGTCTAAAAAAACTAATGAGATGAGACTTATTTTAGGGAAGTGCTATTTATATTATTACCACATGTCTATGTCTATCTGACAGCACTTAATAATAATAATAATAATAATAATAATAATAATAATAATAATAATGTTAATGATGATGATGATGATAGTAGTAGTAGTTCAGCAGCAAATGGTTCACCTGCTCAGAGTCAAGATAAGAAGCTCCAGAGTTTTACATTTAAAAAGCATTAAAAACTTAAACTGAAAGGGTAAAAAACTTTTCTTCACACACTTTCTTCAATTCAGAATAAATTGACACCTTTTTTCAATGTTCTGTGATAATTTTCATTCAAAATTTTAACAAAAATCAAATCATTAAATGATAATTCTAAAAATAATATGGCAACAGGCATATCACATGACCAGATCTCTCCATAGTACTCCTGCAGCAACTTGTTCATAGTCAAGGTAACAAGCTTTAATATTTTACTTTATAAGTACTTAAAACCTAAATCTGACAAGATGCAATTCATTCTGAGTAGTATTTTTTTTATTTTACCAAGATGTTATTCATGATAACTATTACTTTTTCATTTCTCAATTTACAATTCATGCTAAATTAATACACTGTACAGGCTTACACACACCTGCACATATATAATGTAATATATAAGGGATTTGAATTCAGACTTTCACATGACCCTCAACTCTCCATGCCATCTCATATTGTTGACCCACTTGCTAAACTAGATTTTTCCATTTTCCCAAGATGCAATTCATGCTGAACTAGTATTTTTCAATTTTCCCAAGATGCAATACATAGTAATTTATATCTTTACACTTTTCGAAGATGCAATTTATGCAGACGAGTATTTTTTCATTTTCCAAAGGTGCAATTTATGCTGAACTAGTATTCTTCCATTTTCCCAAGATGCAATTCATGCTGACTAACATTTTTCCAAGACACATTTCTCGTTTACTAGTATTTTTCCATTTTCCCAAGATTTGATTTTGGCTGATTACTATTTTTCTATTTTCCCAAGATGCAATTCTTGCTGACTACTATTTTCCCATTTTTTCAAGATTCAGTTTTGGCTGATTATTATTTTTCCAATATGGAATTAATGTTGAACTAGCATTTTTCCATTTTTCAAAGATGCAATTGATGCTGATTAGTATTTTTCCATTATCCCAAAATGCAATTCATGCTGAATGAGTATTTTTCCATTTTCCAATTCGTACTAACTAGTATTTTTCAATTTTTTTTTCACATGGAAATTATATAACAAATGAACAATAACATTTAGTTATGAAAACTATAGTACTTTCAGCAGCAAATGAGCTCAATTTTTATGGTACCATATGTCAATCTAATACCAACTTCAACCCCTTCATATTTTTTCATTCATACTACCATGTGTTTCCATGTATTTTTCTCAATATCACATTTTAAAAAAATGATATGTAATTCTAATTTGATATATATATCTTGTTATGTAATATTTTTTTTTCTTTCAATTACTACTGTAAATCATGTTTTCTTTCCTATCAAGATTGTAAACTTCTATTACATATGTAATATCAGGAATCAATTTGTATTTAAGACCTCATGTTTTCAAATGTAATTTATGTAACCTTTTTTGAGTCTCAATAAAGTTTATCATTTGAAGAAGAAGAGGAGAAGGAGGAGAAGAAGAAGAAAAAGAATAGTAGTAATATTAAAAATAATAATAATAAAAGCATCTGTAGATTACACAATTAATTTATGAATCTTTATATATATAAATTAATAATTTTTAACAAATATAGTCATTCAAATATATATATATATATGTAGAAATATCTATTATATTTTCATGTTAACATCTGATGGTAATATTTTAAATATGAAATTATAACAGATATTGTATATATATATATGTGTGTGTGTGTGTCTGTGTGTGTGTGTTTAATTGCATGTATTTTTCTTAGTAGATCATATGACAATGAACATCAAAGTGATATGGCTTCAGCTCATATTCATCATGAAACAACTATGATAAATTACAGAGTATATATGTATGGATAAATATATATGTATTCATTATTCATCTGAGTAGTGAATTATATTAATATAAAAAAGAGCATTCTTTGTAAGTTTATTAAAATATCTATAAAAGGTGCATCTCAATTTTTAGTGCATATGGGAAGAGTAATTTTTTCACAATAAATATTTAACAAAAATGATTTACCATGTGGAAAATTCAACATTTAGGTAATGAATAACATTTAGAATTCCATATATATATATATATATATGCATATATATATATATATGCTGGTTAGCATGAAATATGTATATTGGTGATTATTTATCTTTTGAGCATATATGTGCTTGAGTGTATCGGTGTTATTAGATAGAGTGGAGAGTGATGGATCATCTGAAAGTCTGTGCTCATATACCATATATATATATATATATATATATTGTAACCTTTACATATATATATATATATATATATATATATATATTGTAAAAGAATATATGTCTTGCAATAAATAGACAAAATATGCTGGTCTTTGCAAGCAAGTATCTTATTGCATATAAGCACATATGTAACTATAAATAACTTGATACTAAAAGGAAATATGCCTACATGTTTGAAAAGGAAAGTTTTAAATAAATGTGTTTTACCAGTTCTGACTTATGGATCTGGGACTTGGACACTTAATATAATACAGAAACTTCAGACCCCTCAAAGAAGTATGGAGAGATGCATGTTGTGAGTAACAAGAAGAAATTGAAAGTGCAATACATGGGTAAGAGAACAAACAGGTGTTACTGACCTCATTGAAAAAATTAAAAGATTGAAATGGAGTTGGGCTGGACATATTACTAGAAGAGATGATAATAGATGGACAATTGAAATCTTAAACTAGATTCCAAGAGATTGTAAAACATCCAGAAAGAGACCACATGCGAGATGGATCAATGAAATAAGAAAGTGTGCAGGGGTGATGTGGAGAAGAGAAGCTAAAGATCGGACATGATGGATTAAATTTAGGAGAAATCTTCAAACTGCAGTGGCTTGATAATAACTGATGATGATGATGATGGTGATAACTACAGATGATGTTTTAAATTACCAATGTTGTTAGAATATATGAATGTTTGCAAAATATTTAATTATAAATATATATTAGGCTATTATTTATATAAACTAATTAAATAAATTAATGCCATTTAAAATAATTTTAAAAGAAAAATGTTTTTATGTTATTTTTATGTCTAAACACCATGCAGGCAACAATAAATTATTGTTTATATATATATTCATCCCTAATACTACATCTATTCCATGCAATTAACAGATCAGCTGGAACTTGCGATAAAATTAAAATCAAGAGACCTAATTGATAAATAACACAATTTTATTATAATACAAAATATGATTCAATATATATAATAATAATAAGAACATTAAAGTAACAAAAAAAGGTTAATAGTAATAATAATAAAAAGCTATCTTCAAACAATAACAGTTTTTTATTCTCATTACATATTATTTTGGACAATAGTATTAAATAAATTGGCCTACACATTCAATCTCATATTATATATGTTCATGACAGTTTAAGTGTATGGTGAGTTTAAAGAATGATTACACATTTTGTGTTTATTGTATTACATTATACTTCAGATCAAATGTGAAGAATTTTATTAAAAGATAACATATCATTGAATGTAACCCCTATAGTTCTACAAATAAAGTTCAACAAAAAATAACGGATTTGTTTTTCTTTACTACATTATAATCCCAATTATATGGCAATACAGAGTGGTGGTTCTTGAATCAAAACCATTTTTAAAGTCACCAGGTTAAAGCAAAATCATTTCACAAAGACTTACATACGATAATTACTAATATTGTTGAAACTTTTTATAATGGTGCTTAATATGCATGAGCTAATTTGTCCACAACACTATATTCATCATAAATGAAGCCCTTCTTCTACAGACATGTAATTTATTCATTATTACATTGCCATTATTTCTGAAGGGAGTAACGCATATCAATACAATATATTTATAAAGATAACAGAATTCTTCAATTCAGCACATAAATATATATTTTATATTTACTTAAAAATATCTTTACTTGTATAAATACCAAACAGCATTATAATTAAATAATTATACATATACCAAACATTTTTTTCACGTTCATACTGATATTCTGTGTTTGGAATAAATTAAATAAAAATATAGAAATAGTCATATTTTTTACTCATCTCAGCTTCTACAATTTGTTATAAAATATATTTTCCAAAGCAAAGATTTAGCCAATTTCATGTTAAAAATTTCCAATTGTAATTATAAATGCATGTTATTACTAACACGCAATAAGATTTTGAAACAAAAGAATATGAACGCTAACACGACTGCCAGTATAAAAGCTTAATTTGCTAGTTGCTGAAAAAAAAGACAATAATTTGTTACAAATAATTTTATTCTTAGAATTTAATAACATAAATCTTAAAAGATAAATAAAGTAAGATGTAATAGTCTTTCAGACATCGGCATAATCTCTGATAAATCGCTTATAGTAAATGTAGAATCAAATTGTCAACTAAAAACCCACGCGTTTTCTTAAGTAAAACAAAGGATAATGATAATATGAAAAAACTGCCAACAAAGTTTGTGTTCTCCATGAAGTTAAAAAAGAGAATATGGTAAAAAAGACACTAATGGTCAAGCATTGGTGGCCGAATGGTCAGCATAGCTGCGTTCCAAGCAGTTGTCTCAGGTTCGCTTCCCGGCCGACGCTTTGACATATATATAAAAGAAAAATGTCGCGAAAGCCAATAACAATCTCCGAAAAACTAAAACCCATTAAAGTTACCCAAAAAATTGCCGAATGAAAGAAAATGAAAAGAATGAAGTCAGCTCGGTAATACAATTTTTAATTTAGTCCACAAAACACGCTACTAAAATTTAAATCTCTAACGTTTCTCCATCATAATACTGTTTCAGCTACAATTAACTTTCTAAAATAAAGAAAAAATTATGTTGAAAACAAACAAGCAAAAAATTCAACATTTAGTTCTAAAAACAGTACAAAAATTTTAGATTTTAATTCTATTAGAACAAATAAAAAAACTAATAAGCCTAAGCATGCATCCTTCAGTAAATTAAATAATTACTGGTGAAAGATATTTGCAAATAGTCTGATCCATCAGATACTCAACCACTATTATCTCATCTTTCACTATCCGATTAGCTCCAGAAATTTAACATGATCAAAACCACTAAATCAACAGCTACTTTCTCAGCAAGATCATTTAGAGCATTAGAATATTTTTTCAAAACAACAGTAGGAAGAAGTAGAGAAGACAATTAGGCAACGAAATTTTTTAAAAAGTTATGTAACTAAAGATCTAAATCCAATTATACATGATCTCACTATGCTCACTCCTCCTGTTTTACCAGAAGTTTTACAAAAAAATATAATTGCAATTGCTCAAGTCATAAGTGTACCAAGAAAAAAAAACAGGAAAAACTTTTCATACAGTATTGTCACCCAGTGCAAACCAGAGTAATCAATGGATGCCCAAAGGCTTGTGCATAAAATCCCCATCTAGTGCCTACACATCCAATATCCCCAGACTAGTTTCTGGCTTGTGGCCTTCATCATTGAGGAGCCTTGGATCTGAGAACACTATCTAGATCTTAGAATCTAATGCAACCCTCCAGCAGCTACTTTTTATTTCTACTTAACTACAAAACTATGAGTCTTAAATTGAAAACAAATATTTTCAATCCAAGCTCATTAGCTTATATAGTCATATAGGTTTAAACTCAGTTCAATACCTATATAATTTGGTCGTTGGTTTTTTAATAACCATAGCCACCATTATCCTATTAGGCAGGATTGGTTTTAAGCCAATAAACATCACATGATCACCATTTCTTATGTTTGCTTATTACTGTTATTAAAACAGGCAAAACTCTCCATACAGTATTACCACCCAGGGTTTTCAATTTAAGACTCATAGTTTCGGAGTGAAGTAGAAATAAAAGGTGGTTGCTGGAGGGTTGCATTAGATCCTAAGATCTAAGTGCAGTGCTCTCAGATCCAAGGCTCCTCATTGACAAAGGTCATAATGAAACAGTAAGATTTGTATTCGAATCTTAAGTTTCACCTTTTTCTGTCATCTCTCACTGACCGGTCTATCCCACACAAATTTAAACTTTTTGGTATCGAATTGTGTGTGTAGCAATATTAAAAATGTATAAATATATGTAGAATTCAGCATAAACACGCACACATTTCGATCTCAAATTAAAGGCAATAAATAGGGATAAAATAATATAATTTACATTTCTTTTAGTTATATGATTTTGTATAATTTTAATCATTTATTTTGGATTATAAAGTTCGTATTTATTGCTTTGTTTAAATTTCGTTTAATAATAATTTTAAAAAAATCTGATGTAATATTTAATTAAAAGTTAAAATAATCTTATGTTCCCTTTTTGTCTTTGAAATTTATAAGCATCGGTCAGTGATAGATAATAGATTAATTAAAGAAAAATTCCCCAAAATGTAATTAGTAAATGTAAAGTGAAAACAATAGAACGGCAGCTTTCTTTATAATTAAAACCAACAAAATGCATTTATTATCCTCAGGGCAGATTAAGTAGAACCTAAAAATACCTTAACAAAAATATGAAAGATCAAGATAAGAAAAGAGGCCATATTAGACTGGCTGGAGACAGGCACTTGAACTTTAGCTCTGCTCTCGATCACTGAGAGTCTCCAAAATATAAAAATAAATTGTTCCTGCCAAGATATGACCGAGTAAAAGCACCTAGATTATTCTCCATCGGGAGATGGCCTATCAGATGCCGAACTTTCCATTGCCCATCATAAATTCACCATGAAGATCTGTTGCTGCTGTTAAAGTAAATGAAACATCTAAATACAAGAAAGAATTGCCACTCATGAACTATTTGCTACTAAACCAATGGACTCGGAAAACTTCTTATAAAACAGGTACCTGTCTATGTTCAAACTCTAGAGTACTCTAATAATATGCTATAGGTCTTCTTCATACTACTTATCTAAATTATAAAATGTAAAAACTACCATATGTATAACTAAAACTGAATAATTAACTTAATGTGTAAATTTCTCTAATAATCTAGCTTACCTCATTCTATCTTTCTTGGGTGCGTATTTTTAAAATCTACATTTTATCTATATTTATTATTTAATTATTGCATGCTCATAATCATCTCAATTTTCAAAGTTTAAATCTATGATCGCTTGAAATAGTGAGTGTGTGTCAGATTTCATTAACATTACTTTCATAAATAATTTAATTTTCATATAAACCGACATGCATTCAATGCTTCATTTATTATAATGCAGGGGTCTACAACTTTGCAAATGGCTGGCATATTAGTTGTAATAATCCCCAGTTTATATATGTTTTGCATTTATTAAATCTTAATGAATAATTCCATAAAATTACATTTCTTTGAGAGTTGCCAAAGTTCTTTAGTAAATGTTGATAATGTAGGGCCGAGTTAGAAATCTATTTAAATCTTATCATAATCATTTATACATTATACATGTGTTACGTTTTAGAGACGCAATGACCCATTCCGCCGTGAAATTCCTGGATTCTTCAGGGTTGAAATTAACCCCAGTCGTCCTACACAAGCGGACATAATGGGTGCTCCCGTAGGACTTGACGACGTCACGCAGCCAGCTGGAAAACTGCGTCACAGACCACTTGTCCCTGGTTATGCTTATGTGACACCTTACTTCGTCAAGTCGATGGCAGAGACCAGCCCAACATTCTTATAAACTCATTCATGGCATTGCAGTTTCGATATACTGCCATTCCATATCGTCTTTCTAAAGCGTACTATGTGTTTCTTTACTTAAATTTATTATTCTATGTGTCACTTCGCCTCTGTATTATCTTCATAATTCACTCTCCAATAAATGTTTGCCCTTAGTTATAAATAAATATTTTAATTAAATAAATATATGTCTGCCGCTACTCTTATAACCCTTACTTTAGACTCTTGCATTGCAAAGGTATAAATCCCTCCAGGCATGCATGAGAAATACTTACTCAAGAACTTTAGGTAGCTAGATTATGCCTTCAAATAAATGAATTCCTTTTGTAAACAAATAAATAAATGTATTCTTTAAAATATAATCATGTCGCAAATCCCGCTACTGAAGCTTTAAATCCACAAAATATTATTAGTAAATGATCTTATTAAACTGTGTTAATAAATAATTTTAAACAATACGTCTGCAGTTACGTTTCATTTATTCGATACCCTTTCTATATAATATTTCCTCGATTATGTAAATATGAGTGTTTATTTAATATTAGTTTGATTATTAGCTAACTCGAAAATAAAATCATGAATCTCTTGCACATCCCTGACCACCATGCCTAAAGAAATATTTACTAATGTCGCATCAGATGCGTTGTTTCGTGGATTGTATTGTGGAACCGATAAACTATGTTCAAACACAGTACCACAGGTGGCTTCATTATCTCGATGGTGCTGCCATTCTGTGTGGTGGTCGAATTCTGCACTATGTTTACGAGTCACATGTTTTCTGACTGTTACAATAAACCAGAAACTAGTCTGGGGATATTGGATAAATAGGCACTAGATGGGATTTTATGCACAAGCCTTCTGGCATCCATTAATTATTCTGGCTTGCACTGTGTGGCAATACTGTATGAAGAGTTTTGCCTGTTTTAATAACAGTTGTAAGCAAGCATAAGAAGTAGTGATCATGTGATGTTTATTATATCAAGAAAACTTACTTCAAACATAAAATTTAAAATTCTAACTAACTCTTGGATGATCACATTAAAAATAAAGCTGGGTCATGTATCAGATGAACTTGCATACTATAATTTTATGTGATCAATTTTCATTACAGTTAATATTAAGGACTGGCAACCCCTTTGCTTCAAATGTTCCAGAATTGAATATATTGCTTCATAATGCAATGTTAGAAATTGCAACAGTTGTGGCAAAATTGGCAGACTTGGTCACTTGTATAATAATAATCATAACACTATTTCATGGACTAGGGTATCTTCTATAAATAGCATGCCAATCTTAGAAATAAATTATCATAATAATAATAATAATGAAACCTTACCTGCAATACAATCCTCATGTACAACCTATCAAGAATATGATGTAACACAATCCAGTTAAACATGCAGCACCAGTAACACTTTAACAGATATACCACCAGTACAGTGCTATTATGAAAACCACTCTCAAAATTCATTTACAATAATCTATGGACTTGAACAATAGTCATACACAGAATTCAGGTCTGTGTCATAACCAAAATACTACATACAATAAAAATTATCCAGAACTAAAAATAAAACTAAATTGTGAAGGACTTAATAAAATTACTTCCTCTGTCAATAAAAATAATAAAAGAGCTACAATACCTACTTCCAACACCAAACATGCCAGCAAAAAGCATCATTCCAACACTTCAAAAACATAATGTGTCAATCATAAAAATAGCTACAATAAATGAGTGAGGTCTTAATTTATACTTTATACAATAGAATCTCAGAGTTGTGGCAGCTTCTAAATAATCACCATCCTAATATATTTGTCATTATAGAAACAAAAAATTACTTTATTAACCAAATCAATCGTTGTTGACATGCTAGATAGTAAATACATATTTGTACATAAGCCCAACATCAAACTAGCACAATGAGAATGTGTTCTAATTAGTACACAACTTCCACTGATGAGATTAAAAATAATATTCATGTCACTTAATGCAATCATTATTTTTTTTATTTTTCAGTCACAGTTATACTATCTCATAGAAATATATTCATGTCAAAAAAGCAAAAGATATCATAAATACTCTTCTCATTGCCCAAAGTAAAATCCTACATAAGCCTAGTTTCACTATCATGTGTGGTGATTCTAATTACTCCTATAATGATCTCCCATCCACTTTGAAACTAAAGATCAATCAACTGGCCGTGCTATCACTATTATTACTTTTATCTTTACTTATGTCTTGAGACATGGACATTTAATAAAAGAGCAACAAATAGATTTCATAATATTCCATTTAGTATAGAGAAATGTAAATTATGAATAACCAGAAAAAATCAAGAATAAAATCCACGACTGAGAAATCAAGCAATTATCACTGACATATTTAAAAAAAATAAAAATCTTAATTGAAACTGGTGTAAACATATATATATATTTATTTATGTGATATCTAGGGTTCGTTTAGAGAATCAGGGAATATGAAACAAATGGTGTTAGAAAGATAGCAAAAAATATTAAAAGATATTCCAACTAATAAATGAAATGGTATCTTCTTAAAGTCATTAAACATATGTTTAAAAAAAATAAAAAATATATTTCATCACATGATCCTTTGCATATATATCTAAATTGGATGTTTCTAAGCGTAGGATATCTGAATCATATCTCATAAAATTATGGAGACATGAGCATATGACCACTGTTGTTTATCAGATATGACCTCAATTTTATACTATCACATAAATTTACTATCAATATATATCCAAGCATATAAATGAAACACCTTTATCACAATATATGGTGCTGGAAAATTTTAAGAACAAACCATTTATAAGGCTATTACGTGCTGGTTTTTTTGGTTATAATAAGAAAAAAAAACAATAATAGTCAAAATTAAAGAACATAACAGGGTAGGTAATTTTCATTAAGAAAGAAGAAAAGCTTAGCTATATAAACTAGCATCAAATGATATAATTTTAGATGCTTATAAATAGTACCAAACTAAATACTTAACCTTTTTTATTTTAATATTTTTTGTATCATTTCTTAGAATCTGTTTGGGTTATAATTCAATACTTTATTTTTGTAGATCCATAAATTATATTTCATTTATTACAAATATAGGCTAGTGTGAAGAATGTCCTTAAAATTAATATTTGAATTTCACAGATATAGAGAAAAAAATTGAAATATGTATTCATAATAACTTTTTTTGTATTAAACAATTACGGTATTGTCAATAAAAATATAAAGTATTTGTTAATTGAATTACATTTCTGAAATCCAAGTGAATTATTGTTAAATCATTATATAATTATGATATCCTGTTCTAAAATTTAAAGCTATATTTACAATAATTAAAATATCATACGGGGTGTCGAACAAGTCGATCGTGATTCACCGGTCGATCGCAAAGCCATTTTTGGTCGATTGCGAGGCCAATCTGGCAACAGTTGTCGAGTAACAAGTGAAACAAATTAAGTCAAGATTTTTAAGTTTTTGTTCTAATTTTTTTTCAATTCTAGATAGGTGAAGTCCACTAAACCGTATTGTTATTGAAAATAATATTTTTAATCTTCATTTAATGCAGCTAATTTGAATTAATACATATTGTTAATAATTACTCATGTTGCTTTAATTTCACTGACATGAGTTTTTTGGCCTGTTAAATAATTATTTTTTACTAGATATATATATAAAAATAGTATGTATTTCACACCTCCCTCCATTTAGACTACGCCTATGACAGCAAGCCGATCGCAACAACATTTTAAAAATAAAAAGTAGATTATATGAACACAAAAGTTGGCCACCCCTGCTATAGAGTACTTGTGAAAGTGTGCCCAATCATAAATTTGCCTTTCACCCTTCATACAACTTTTTGGCATGCCTTTTTAGAAACAAAGTATTCAAATAAAATATAAGTTTAATCATGAATATACTTTTTTAAAAAAATGAGTACTATAAAAGTATTTTGCAAAATAATTATAAATATTTAAAAAAGAAAAAACTATAGAAAATATACAATTTTTTTTTCTGGAAACTTAATACAAAAAGAGCAACTTTTACAATGGCTCTCACATCCTGAAACCAAAAAAAATCTACTAATCAGTAATGTTGCCAAACAATCTATATTAGCTTTTCTGCACAATACTGATAGCCTCTTTTTTTTTTTTTCAAATTAATAAATCAATATTCAGTTTCACTTTCTAATGTCAAATAAATACAAAACCAGTAAAAATAACACTATAAATAGCTGTAAGATGAAAGCAGGACCATCAATATTCCATAAAAAAGAATAGCTCAGAATCATTGAGTAATAAGTTAAAATAAAATTTATTGATACTAAACAAGGAAATATTGCACAGTTTATACAGCAACTCTTAATACTTCATCTAGAATGCAGACATTCTAAATTAGTCATCTTACACAAATACAATAGATGATTGTTTTTGCAAAAGTGTGAGTCTTCACACATTCATAGATTAACATGGAATTCTTTGTAATTGCATAATAAATTTGTAATTAAAAACGCAATAAAATAGATTGATTTAAAATGATTGAATTTTAATAATGTCATAAATAAAATTAAATTTTAATAATATAAAAGTAGAAAATAATGAAGTTTTAAAATATCTTGTACATTATTTTTATTTTTTTAATTGAATATTTACGTGGGTGCAGATCTAGTTTTTATGGTTGCAGAAATGTGTTTGTTAACTGAAAGAAGATACTGATTTCTCTTGGAGGAATAAAAAAAAAAAAAAGAAAGAATAATGGGTTTTTTTTAAAAAAAAAAAGATGTATTTTTAAACATGAGTTTTAAAATATTATTTTATTAGAATTTTTCCTCAACATGTGTAATATAAATACAATTTATCCAACCTGCTTCAAACACTTTTTAGCAAACTCTTTATTTATACATATATATACACCTACATTTCGACTGATTTGCAGTCTTCTTCAGAGCAAGTTTATTTTGATCTTCTAAACAAAAAGAAGAAAATAAAGAAAAGCATGTGTAATATGGTGTAATAAATGCCACATTAATATTTCAGAGTTTTCTTTACTGTGAAAAATTTTTTGTATGTGTGCTATTTTTCTATTGATTGAGATTGAATGTATTTATTAAATTTATAATCAATAAACCATGGACTCTTCATGAATGATTTTTGAATTTCCACAAAAAGTTTTATAATTCACCATGCTATTAAAGGTACAGTTGTTTGATAAAAGTTGTTATACTAAAAAAATGGATAGAATTTATTGAGTCAGCAAAGAAAATTATTCTTAAAAGCCTATTTGTGTCAAAATATCAAGACAAATCTTGTCAAAATCTCCCGAGTATATCAGAAGTAATCCGTTATATCTGAGCGCAGCCGCCTTGCAAGCAAGCAATTGTTTGCAGATGGTTGTCGCGGGTTTGCTTCTCCATTGATGCTTTGACATATATTTATAAAAAGTTGTTCATTCAAAAGAAAATACACAAACAGGCCTAATTTCCTTATGCAAGTTGATAAGATAAAATAGATCACAAGTAAATGGAAAACTTTTGTCAGTATTTTGAGATTAAATTCAAAAATTATATTTATAATCAGCAAAACTTATTTTTCATTAAAAAATGTATTTATTTTTTTCCATTTGAGATGAATAGTAGCTTACATATATATGAATATTTCTTGTTTTGCCATTATCAAAGTTATTAATGATAGATCAATTGAGAGAACATTTCTAACAATACTAAATCTATTGAGCAATTCAAATATTAATTTTTCTCCTATATACATTCCATGATCAGATTTTCAATGAAATGGACAGCTGAAGAGTTGTGTGGTGGAGGGGATTGAAGCCTGTTCATTAAAGTATGAAGATTGGATATCTTAATATAAGCTGAGCATTTGTTGTATATATGTGTGGAGATGATAATCTGGACCAACTGACGAATGCTGGTTTAGCACAAAATATGGATATTGATGATTATTTATCTTTTTGACATATCTGTACCAAAGGTGTTAGAAGTATGAGATAGTGTGGATAGTTAAGGGTTGTGTGAAAGTCTGAGTTCAAACCCCTATATATAATATAAAATAATAAAAGTTCACCATGAATTGATATATGTTTATGTTGCTGAAATTATTTTGAATATATTTTATTGTTTGGATTATATAATTTAAACAAGAATATTATTAAGATTCAACATGCTAAATTCAAATTATCATTTCACTTATTTAGCAAAAGATTGAATAATTAAAATTACAATTTTTGATGGCCGAGTGGTTAGCACAGCTGCCTTACAAGTAGTTGTTTCAGGATTCGCTTCTCAGCCAATGTTTTGACACATAAAAAAAATTACATGACCCTGGTATACATATATGTGTGCTTGAAATGACATATAATGATGGAAATTTTTATTAAAAATGATTTTTATTAGTAATCATATATTAAAGCTGATGTTGAAAAAAATTAAGCAAAGCATTATGTAAAGATAATTATTAGCAGAGTCGTGGAAAACTCACACACATTGAATAAGCAAACTGCTTCCATTGGAGGTAAACATATTTTACCAGTAATAAAACAGTAGTTTTATTTATAAGCATACAGATCTTGGCTTTTTAAAATAGAAAGCATATATGCTATACATCTTACATGACAATATGAAAAATATTATTGAAACTTATGAGCATACAACTATGTTTGATGATAAATTATGTTTGTCAACTGTATGGCTTCTCATGATAAAAATAATAGAGATAAACACACTATAAAATTTTGAGTGTTCAATCAATGTGACCATATGTTTGGCTTTTGATAACAAAATCATTGTATAGATAATTGGCTGAAAATTTTTCATTTCAATTAATATACATGCATGTGTGTGAAGACATAAAGATATAAATAAACCAAGTTAAATATTTACAATTTTAAATGTATAACACTATATTACTTTACATTTTACATCCATAAGTTGTGATAATAGTATGTATTTATTTTTTATTTTTGTTGATAAAATTTAGTCTTACGTTATGGTATATGCAAATAATCATAGCATAGATAAGATAAATATTTTATATTTGAATGAAATGATATCCAACAAATATTTTAATTATTTAATTTATGAATAATAATAATTTTAAATTGTTTGAAATTTGTACTATTATTTTTGATGGCAATTCAATTATTATTTAAAATAGACTTGGTAAATTTCACATATTATATTTATACATATATTGCACCTACTGAAATAACAAAATTTTTCTTTGGTTTGATTTTAATAGTGAATGTATTAGCCTGGCAAGCATTGGAATATGTTGCTATGACAACATTAATATTGGAAAAAGAAATGTTTGTTATTAATTGTAGTATAAAAATTTGTGGATTGATTTTATTCATTTTAAAAATGAATGTGTAAATAATAAAGTTTATAGTCTTGACAAAATTGTTTTTCTTTTATTATGTCTATTTTCATTATTGTATTCACAATAGTAGCTTATAAATAATACATCTAAATTTTTAATGTCTCAAGTATGTTTGTTATTTTATTTGTATAGCATTGTTTTGAAAAATATATGTAAAAAGTATATTCCATTGTAGTATGAAAAATGTAATCCTAGTTGCTTACTATATGTTCGAAGAAAAGATACAATTTGTAGTTAAAAATGTAAATATTGTCAAGTGTTGTTAGCCGAGAGATCAGCACAGTCGCCTTGCAAGAAAGTAGTTGGTTGCAGACGGCTGTGGGTTCGCCTCCCGGTTGATGCTATCACATATGGAAAAAAAATGTAAATATTGTATGTTATGTGTAATAAAATATAAAATATTTATTTTTATTTGTCATTATTTTATGTAATAAGATATTTATAAAATTATTATTTCACTCATGGATGAATTATTTCATTTAAATATAAATAACATATAACTTTTAGTATAAGTTTGTATTATTATCAACAGTGTTTTGATATAAGAAATATTAAAGTTTATCTGTCTAATTCTTTGTCATTATTTTTGTCATATGATAAGTGGATTATATAATAGGCATAAATCGTTACTTATAAGATAATGATATTTGGTTTTATTGCTTTATGTTTAATCTATTGCAAATAACACTCATATTTTAGGATAGTTTAAAATAATTATTTTGCTTGCTTGTTTTTCATTCTAAGTGCTATTTGAATTTATGAGTTTACAACAAAGATTATTATCATTGTTTTAATGACTTAAGTGTTAGATTGTTATTCATTGATTGATATTTATTTCAGTTTAATTTATTAATTTCATTTTTTTATAAATGACTGTACAATTTCACAAGCATTCATAAATTAGAATTGTTTTTTCTTGGTTTATATTTTTATTCTGTGGTAAATGGTGATGAGTAATTAGACTACGACTGAGAATGCAGTATGATTCATATTTTTATTCAGTTATAAATGGCATTCAACTTTAAAGTATATTTTTATTCGGTTACAAATGGCAAGCAACTATTAGGTTATATTTTCATTCACCTTAAATTAAAGTTTTCATTTCACATGGTCATCATATTTATTTGGTTACAATACGTATGCGCGCACACACACACATATGAATATAACTGGTAGTGAAATAAAAATAAAATTGGTATTTAATATTATCTCTTCAACCTAAATTTGTCCATTAGCATATAAGTTCAGGCCTTTGATATAATTGTATGTATAATCTTTTTAAAGTTGCAAACTGTATTTGAAACAGGAAATAACATTTATATTCTTTAAATCAAATAATTTAATATATCAAGCACAGAGTTCTTCTTTTCAAAATAGTTCATAACATCCAAAATAGAAATAAAACTAACTCCTTCTTTTCAAAACTTGTTTTTTAGATGACTATTACATGGAAAATATATATATCCTATGTTTACGACTATTTTATATAATCTTTTTCAAGGCACACTAAAAATAAAATAAATAAATAAATAAATAATAAACAAAAATTACAAAATATATTCATAACCAAAAATATACCTTATCTGCTCCCCTTTCCTATTACCAACAACCACAACTCAAAGTGAAACAATTTCCTTTTATTTAAAAAAAAAAAAAAAATCGATATATATCCTTTAAAACATTTAACAGATAAACAGAAAAGAAAATAATAGGTTTTTAATTAAATGTTTTAACCCTTTTCCCGCCTCTTACGAAGCTCCTCGTAGACATCTGACGTCACTCTAACTCTGCCAGTTCTTATGCTAAAATATTAGTTTGAGAGGTATTGAATAGGTTTTTAAAAGTTCTGTAAGATGGTGCCCTCTTCCGAATTATTTTACAAGTAAAAAAAAATGCATTTAAACTAAACAAAGAAAGAACATTAGTTGTGATTGGTTCTTAGTATGCTCTCAGCTGAAA
>JAQFVV010008360.1:0-33232 GCA_028023455.1 Epiperipatus broadwayi
CATCTTGAAAAAATGGGCTATGTAACAGTAACTCATTTGAATATTCTCATTTACATATATTAAGTACATTTTCACTAAGGCTATGAGTATGAGGCACCTGCTCCAAAACGTTCAGCCAAATTTATTATTAACTATATTCTTTTTCTCTAATATTTACAAATTGCCATTTTTATTATTACAAATAAGGAGAAATTAAAACCACATTTATTACATAATGAATAGAGGTCAAGAAAAACAGATCTTAAATTGCGGAATTTCGATGATTAAATACGAGCAAACGACTCTTCTTTCTTTCCTCTAAATGCAAGGATTATAATGTCATACCCAACTGTGCTTCTGGTGAAAATTAATAGAACAATTTACAATAATGTTAAAATTAAGAATGATTGCAGAAACAAACTGTTGGCACACATAACTCGCGGATGTGGTGATGCTTTTAAAAAAGCAAACAATTAGATGGAACTAAATGACAGCGAACTACGTAATCTCAGTGGATGCAAGATAAGTTACGTAGAAACTGAGAGATTTCAAATTAGTAAAATTTGAAAATAAAATACATTTCTTATCTATTAAACAAAATAAAAACCACCGCGCATTAATATAGACGCGCGTTCGTTAATAAAACTTCAACTACACCGCCATACGAAATCAAGAAAATTTTGTCTCTGACCTAAATATGTAGGAGGAAGTTGGACATCCCTAAGAGTGAATTCATACAGATATTGAGCCATCTCATTAACAACACACAAAGAAGACATTTATCATCATCCGACAGGTAGCTTCAACTACTAAATAACAATTTCATTGATAAAGAAGATAAAGCATCGAAATAAAAGTATGTTAAATACTAAACAATATTTCAAAACACACAACATCATTTGTCTCAAAGAAGACAAGAGGCAATCGCTTTGTTTTATTAAATAACTCTTGGGACAAAATAAAATGCATGACCAAATTAAAATATTAAAGTTGAATTTGTAGCATGAAAACACTTTTTAACATCAAACTCGACCGATTTGATAAATTTATTAATGGTGTGCTTGGGACTTTCAAGAGACAAAGGGATCACTAAATCCGAGTATTACAGGATTTATCCTTCTCTGCCACTATGACCTCCCGAATGTTTGCCAATTCAAACAACACAAACCAGGCGAACGTGGTAGATCGATGATGGACCTAGCTGGCGTACATTATTTCGATACAGCCAAATTGGTTAATCAATTAATTATGAGATTACCTTAATTTTGGCTCATACACCGTAATTCATCTTTTCAATTCATCTCCAGAATTAAAGCAACACTCAAATCTCACCCAAGTCTGTTATGGCCACGATGGATGTGAAGGAATTATATGGATCAATCAATAGAAAGCATCCATCCAGATTATACAAGAAGAGTTGTTGCGTAATATCTTGTCCTAACGTGAGAATTAAATTCATTATGGCTTTCCTCACATGGCTTGACTCCCATATTTTCACTACTTTTCAAGATAAATGGTACTCAATGCAAAATGGATTGGCCCATGGGCCTCCCTATCAGTGTGCGTGTTATCCAGTTATAGTTAAATAAATATGAGCAATCCATCATTCCAAAATATTTCAACAATAACTCAGACTTCATATTTTTACGATATGTAGATGACATTTTCGTTAGTAGCATCTAAAAATAATATTTTAAATATACAACGTGAATTACAAAGCACAACTAAACTATCTTTTTCTATTATATATGAAAACAGTAATGAACTCAAATATCTCGACCTTTCCTTGTCAAGAGAGCCACTCAATAGATTACCAAATGATTGTCCAAACCATTCGAAATCCGAGTTGCATCCATCCTAATTCTAAATCACCCGCGATCGCACAAATTCGAGGTCTCAAAGCATTTATGTTTAGAAACTATCACTTGTGTAAATATGAAGCACATAGGAAGGAAAATACTAAACAATTATATTAAAGACCTATTGGCAGCAGGGGATTCAAATACAAACCATTAGGAGGAAAGTCATGAAATTCAACAGCACAATAGATGATAAATTGCCTCGCACTAATCTACCTAGAATAACGGTCCCCTACATCCCTAAAATATCCAGCAAACTAACGAAAACCTTGAGCAACAAATTCAGCATAATATTCAGAACTCCACCCCAACACTAATAGGTTGATCAATAATTCCAAAGACTACATTGATCCCGGCTCACCCCACATGTGGTGTACTCCATTTCCTGCCCCCAAGCCGGATGCCACGCCACATATTATGGTGAAGCGAAAGCTACAATTAACACCAGATTGGCTCAACATCGGTACACCTTCAACAGAGCCCAAATGAACACGCAGTACATCTTCTGCATTTTTTGAACATACTAAACAATCAGGGCACAATTTCATTCCCGCTAACCCCGTTATTTTATGCTCAGAACCAAACGACTACAGGAGAAAAATAAAGGAGGCATTCTACATTAACAGAGACATCCATGCAATCAACAGAAGAGACACGTGCTTCGACATCTCGAAAAAATGGGCTACGTAACAGTAACTCATTTGAATATTCTCATTTACATATATTAAGTACATTTTCACTAAGGCTATGAGTATGAGGCACGGTTCCTCGAAAACGTTCAGCCAAATTTATTATTAACTATATTCTTTTTCTCTAATATTTACAATTAAGTATTTTTATTATTACAAATAAGGAGAAATTAAAACCACATTTAAAATATCTTTCATAATTAATTCCATTTGGAAAATATACATAAAATTTACACGATGTATATATATAAAAATATAGATGATATGAATTAAAATTATTAATTAGCCTCTCTTTATAATCAATAAAAGTTTTTTTTTTTTTTTTAAAAAAAAAAAAAAAAAAATTGTCTATGAATCAATCATTTTATTCGAGCAAATTTTTACTTGTTTTCTCTTGGTGCCATATTGAATTTTTAAAAAAAACTAACTTGAGACACAATTTTCACAATAAGTTTAATTTTAATAATGTTAGAGAAAAAGGGCTATATATTTACAGAAAGTAGAAAAACTAAGGAAAACAATAAGGCTAAGACAATAGTGATTACCATTTTAAAAGTAAAGAAAAAAAAGACATTTCAATATCTGAAATAATTATTACTTTATTGTTTGTTCATAATTTCTAATTTATCATTAATTAATTTAAATTACATATTCATTGATAATTTCTTTGTATTCTTTTACAAAATTCTTATTCATACCTGAGATAATCTATAGCTTCAGAATCTACAAAAAAATAGTCACATAAGAATTCTTCATTTTTATCTTGTATCCCAAAAGTTAACAAATCTCAAGGTATTTACAAGAAAGAGATTTGTCCTAATATAAGATATAAAATAAATCATTTCCTAAAAATGGTTATGCATTTGTCATCATAGCACTTGACTTCTTGTCTATCTAAAACTAGAATTGTAGATTACAGTCTGTATTAATGATAAAATGAGCTTTATCTCTTCATTTTATATTTTTTGTGTACCCCAGTGATGTTTATATTCTTTATGCACACCAGTGGTGCTATCTTATTATATTTATTGTTCCTCAAAAAATATAATTTATTTGCATAAAGCTCATTTTCTAGCCATAGACTTGAAAATAATGAGATACAAGATGTGGCAAAATTATTGACTCCACAGCATGAGTACTAAGGCACAGGCATCAATCATAATGATTCTTTGCCTGCATACAATACCATGTTGTATATATAACCATTGTGGCTATCACCACTCACACACAATTTAAAACCTCTCTTTATTGGTTTTAAGTGTTTATGTTTTTGCATGGTACTATGCCCAGTAAATTTTGTGTTTCTTTATCAATTGCAACCTTTTTGTATATCTGATAATCAGTCTTAGAATTTACATTGTACTGCTCTATATTTTTTATGTATAAAAATCATTACTTGTTATACAAATGCAGGCATGCAAGTCAAAACACTCTAATACAAATATAAACACACTAATAAATTATTAAAGTTTTTGAGAATCATTAGGTCTATAAAATAAGGTTGCCTCAAACTTGGATCAGAGCCCCAAAATTACATTGTAGTACATAGACACACAAACACATTAATAAATTATACCATTTATCAAATAACTAAAAAAATTAAAATTGAATACTTACACCCAATATTCTGATTACATTTTTATTAGGATCAAAGTCTTGAAATTAAAATCCATGGCACATTTTTAATCTATTTTAATAACAAGTCCAGCCAATAAAAAAATTTTGCCTTTGTATTCTTTATGCAATCTAGTAAACTGGGCAGAAATGAAAAAAGTTAATGAACCTATTAATAAAAATATTAATAAAAAATTCAAATTTTATTCAATTTCAACATGTGGTATGCCATTTTAAAAAGGCAGTCAAGCAGCAGCAACTTCTGGGATTTTTGTAAATGTCATGTGTATAGTTTTCCTACAATTTTTAAAAGGAAACAAAATTTCAATGAATCAGCAGCTGCAAGCAGCTTTCACACTACACTACTCAAGCCATTAAAAAACATTTTTAAAATAGATAGTGGGGTTTTGCAATTATCAGTAGATCTATTTTAACATAAAACATGCTTGTTTTAATTTCAAAATCAGAATTCAATAAAAATATTACTTAGACCTCTTTAAATGTTTATTTCATAGAAAATTTTATTTTAAATTCAAAATTATTTATTCATTTGTGTCATTCCAGTAAAATGTAGAAAATATCTACAAAAAAAATTGACTGTGTTTATTTCTATTTTTCCTTTCAACCTTATATGTATGTGTGCACACACACTATTATGTTGTTGTATGCCACGAAACCCATATAGTTATATATTATATGTTTATTCACAAGTTACTATTTTTTTAATAATATGCTTAATAAAATGTGTATTTATTATTGAACTTAAGCTTTAATTTTTTATGGAGTTTTTTTTTTTTTTGAATTTCAAGTAATTATAATTACATATTTCTTATGTGGAATATCTAATTTATGATGCATTTTGGGACACCAATTGTCCTTGCTAGGCAGAAAAAAGGTGTACATTGGAGAACTACAAGTAAACATAGTATTGAAATAAATCAGAAAGAAATGTTTTTGCTGAAGAAATTAAGACATCTTTGCAAAATAACAATCAGAAAAATTGACCAGCATGTTCTATATATGGTCATATTTGTGTTTCACAGATTGGTTTATATAGTCATTGCAAATTCATTTCTAGAGCAATTTTCCCCCGCCTCCTTGGAGTTGGAATGGATATTTTAATTTAACCATGACTGCTGCATATATATATATAAAAGTTTGTGTGCTTATGTATAGGGAAGTACATAATAGTAGTATCCTAATAAATAAATATTTTATTACTTGGAAGTTTATAAGAAGTTCAACCATTGACTGAAACAACAAACGATGAACTTTCAGCTTCAAAATCTTCCATTCTGCCACTGTATTAAATTATAAATAGTTGATCTATTATGTTGATATGTTTAACAAATATCTAATTGGAATCTGCCTTTGTCTTGAATGTTTTTCTATTTTGGATTTCAGTAATTTAAGCATGTTTTTCAGGGTGAATGTGGTGCAAGGGTTAGAATTATTTTGCCATAATTGTCATCCATAATTCTCAGAAAATTTACTTTTCTGAACAACTTTGAAAATTTTATTATTTTTATATTTGACAATGAACATCCAGATTGTTAGTCCTTGTATTTAAGTTGAATAAATCATTTTATCAATGTAACTATTAAGTTGGCTTCAACAGTATGTGCATCCATACAATTTTAAAGATAAGGTGTTACAGTATTTATCTCTTTCTAACTTTTTCTCCACACACACATATATATGTACATTTTAACTATTTAAATAACATCTAATAATCAGTTGAAAAACAAACAAACCAGTTGTATCAACATAATGAACAATGTTCATCCATATAAATACCATCCTCAAGACCATACAGATTTTGAAGTGTACTAAAATCATGTTTGTATTGCATATATTGAAATAGTTGTTTCTATATGACTGTATGTAGGGAATAGTATATTTACATATATGAAAATGTAGCACATAAAAAATAAAGATAAAAATAAGGAAGAAGAAAGAAATCAAAATAACATATAAATTAGAATAGAATTTGAGATCAATTTAGTAGAGTGCTAACAAACCTTTCAGTGAGAAACAGTGGCATACAATGTTTACTTTTTGGTGCTGGAATTGGTTTAGAATACTCAATTGTGTCTATCTGTAGCATTTGATTTCTAGTTTTACTTTCATTTGCCAACAAAAGTTTGAACTAATGAATATATAATTGATATTAATTCCAACTAAAATGGTATATTATTAGTATCATTCAATGAAAGTAATACAAAATCAAAAAATAGATTTCATTGTGCTCAAAATATTAGTCATTGTAATTTTATCATCTTAGTTTTGTTAAAATCTTAAAATTGAAAGTTATAGCTTTTATACAAATTATTTACATTTTTATTTTTATAAAATTAAATGAAATATTTGCTGTTTAATAAAAATATGGTCTTTACTTTCACATTTTATTTCAACACACTTGTTTCTTAGCAGGAAATAAATTAAGGAAAATATAATAACATGAAATATAAAACGATTGTAAGTAAAAAAAAAGAAAAACCTATTATAAAAATTATAACAGTTCTTTTTTGTCATTTTTTTTTGTAATTATAAATTGAATTTTTAAATTTCAAACATTATTTTCGCTCTTTAAATGTATCCTTTACTGAAGTATGTTTTACTAAGACAAATATGAAGCAGAATTATTTATTTGTTGAAGATATAGGTATATGAAGAATGCCTGTACTTCAAATATTTGTTGAAAAATATTTTTTGCCTGAAAGTTTAAAATAAAACCTATTATTCTGCTTATTAATTATTTCAATTTTTTTTACTCTTTTGTTTTTTTGCAAAGTTGATTATTTTTAAAAAGTCTTTTTTTCATATGTCAAATGTGTTGCCCGAGAAGTGAACCCCAGCCTACTGCTTGGAAGGCAGCTATGCTAACCGCTAGGCCACCAATGCTTGACTACTTTTGTTGTTAAAGTTATGATTTCAATGAATATCAAAATATATAAATATTTAATAAAAAGCATGAGAAATGTTTACCAAATTATCCTCATAAGGGTGGTCAAAATTGTATTCAGAAGTTAATGAAAAAATAAATTCATACTTTAGTAAATGCAATGATTATATAAAGGTCATTATGCAAAAGCCTAATTGTCTACATTACACATCTCAGATACATAGAAATAAGAATATATGCTGTTCAATGTGCACAAAATATGAGGTGTGACAATTTAATTCCTGGAATGTGTGTAATGAAACCTGTGACTTAATTTTATCAAAATGACATGAGCATTGAACATTCATGTTTGAACATGTTTAAGTTAACATGTATGTAAATTTTAAGCTGATAAAGCTAATTGTTTGTTAGCTATTGAGAATATAATAAGTATTCATGTATACATTTTGGTCACTTTGGCATATTGTGAGACACTTTTTGGCCAAAAAATCAATTATACAATTACACTATTCTTTCTATTAACCTGCCATAGCTCACTGTGATTTTTGATTATTTGCAAAATTAAAAACTGTGCTGAAAGAATAAAAAATTTCAACCACAATTGATATCCAAAAGAATATGAGATAGTTGCTCAATAGTATTCCTGAAAATGAATTCCAGATGAGATTCCAGAAACAGGAAGGCTATTTTAATCAATGCATAGATGCACAATGGAACTACTTTGAAGGCAATAGTAATTACTAGTGTACACTTCTTTATGAAGATGCACTCCAGGAATTAAACTGTCCTACCTCATATATATAAACATTAGAACTCAGTCAACAATTAGATAATCCCAATATAAATAATAATCAAGAATTTCAAACTGTTGTCAAGGCAACCTTTTAACAATAGAATCCAGGCAAAGAGATCAAAGCTGACTAGAATGAGATGGTAAGATCTTGAGACTGACCACACCTCAACTCATTCACCTGTGTTCCAAGAATCAACACCCTATGGATGACACCCTTGAAAGTATGTTCATATATCATTATTGCACAGCCGACATAGATCATGAAAAAACAATGAGACTCGGATAAATAAAAGCAAGGCTCTTAACTTGTCTAAATATATTATATAATTCATTGAAATGTGATCATTAATGCATATCTCTTTACATACATATTTTATTAATAATTAAATTGGACTGAATTGGATTAATAATGAGACTGAGAATGAAATATATTAAATTAATTATACATTTATTTATGAGTAAACAGAATAAAGAAATAATAAATATATAACTTCAGCATAGAATGCACACAGGTATTTAGAATAATGATAAGATTTTAGTATTCTCCCATTACAAATCTATCATGGAGATACCGTGAGATAAGTTTAACTGATTCTCATTCGATGGTAACTACAATGGGATTATGAAATCACACTTTTTTTTATTTTGCTGTAATATCCTATAAATACAATTTATCCAAACCACTTCAAACACTTCTTAGCAAAACTCTTTATTTGTACATATACCTACACCTACATTTCGACTGACCTGCAGTCTTATTCAGAAAATTATTTTTTACCACTTCAAACACTTTTTAAAAAATTTTTTTTTTTTAAAATACTTAAACTTAATTTTTGACTTATTTTGAATTTTCAGAGCCAGTTTATTTTATTCACCACTTCAAACACTTTTTAGCAAACCTCTTTATTTGTACATCTACATACACCTATGTTTCAACTGGCCTGCAGTTTTCTTCAGAGCCACTTTATTTTATTCTCATACACCTATGTTTTGACTGACCTGCAGTCTTCTTCAGAGCCAGTTTATTTTACCCTCTTAAGAATAAAATAAACTGGATCTGAAGAAGACTGTAAGTCAGTCGAAACATAGGTGCATGTTGTAATGGGATGGGGTGGGGTAATGAAAGAAACCTGGGGTGATGGTAAAACATCAACACTCCCAGTCCATTTAAAATGAAATATTTACAACAGATGAGATCTCCCTGAGAGATCATTGAGAGATCAGAAGCTAACTCAGAAGAGCAACTATAATAATTAATCATCAACCAGCATTATAAATAAAAGTAAGTATGAGTACTCAAGAGAAATAACCATCCATCATCATCTTTGATGGGAATAAACAAATTAGTACAATAAATCAGAATAAAATCAACAGACCATCTTGTGGCTGGATTTGAACAATAACAATATAAATCAACAGTCAACCTTGTGACTGGATTGGAAATGGGTCTTCTATAGACCAGGCTAACTACTGAGCCTTTGCCACCTTGGGCAATAATTTAAACATAACTTGGATGCACCAGCTTAGTGCCCATCCATCAGAATACATAAGAATCAAACAATAATGCTGGGACATTAAAATATGCTGATCGTCATCAATGCTCAGGCCACTTGTACTGGCTAACTATAAACTTAAATTTTTAATAAGACTAAAGTAAATATTATAATAGTGCATGGGATTTAAAGAGTATCCTCTTTTGTGCCAACCAGGATGATGATTGATCATTTCTGGATGCCCCAAAGCACTAAGTACACATCCCCATTTATCCATGTCCGGATCTAGCTCAGAGAACACAAGATCTATTACTGTATGTGACCAAGAGATGATAAAAACCATTTTTAACAATTAAATACAGGTTTATTAATAACAAAAAAAAATGATTAAGATCTTGTAAGGGTTCTGATTTTGAAAAGTATACAAAATTATATACACAACTAAAGTTATTACATTGTTTTACAATATTCACCATTCAAAATTTCAAATTATTGCAATGATTTACATATATGTGCGCACAAACGTGCAATTTCTAATATACAACTTATATTAAATAAAATCTAGGTCAACTTCTAATATACAACTTTTCTCAAAATAATAAATTACATCAATTTTTACCTAAATAGGTTTTGATATATATAAATATGCACACAGAATGCAGTACATTTGAGAAATAGACATATTTGAATGGTTATACAATAAATGATTAAAATTTTTACATATATGAGTGTGCATGTATACACACACACTGACTTTTATCTATTTCAACTTTTTACAATAATGTTATAATTTTCTAATTAATTCCATTTGGAAAATACATAAATTTCCTACCTATAGGTGGTGCGTATAAACAAAATGTTTAATTTAAAATTTAATTTCAATTTATAAGTTCTTTTTTTTTTATCAAACTAAATAAAGTCAACTTTTGTTTGAAAGGTATTTGTTGATTAATTATCAGCATTCTTAGACCAATTTAAAAGATTTGCTTTTACGATTTTAATTCAAACAAAATTATGCTTGCATTTGTATATTCTTTTTTTTTTAATGTCTTTTTTTTTTTTTTAAAGGAATTCCCAAAACAATTTCTTCAAAAATATATATCAAATCGTCTTTATTTTAGACATTTGACTTAAGCAAATTATTTATGGGTTTTGTTTTAAGTTATTAATTTATAATCTTATAAGTCGTTTTAAGAATTATTAAAATAAAATAACTCACTGTATATACATGCAACGTATTTATCTGTGATTCTCTGTGCTTATAGATAAACAGCAACATAAATAAGTACACCAATTTCTTCAAGATTTCTCTTGGTAGGCTTGGTTTTTGGTCCAACAGAAAAATATTTCAGGTTTGTTGTCATCATCAGGTAAAAGTATATAATTCCGGTAATTTGTTGGGATACCATGAGATTGTTTTTGAAGTCCAAGCAATTGTCAAGCTGTCTTCTAGAACATATTTAAGCAGCTAGTTGATCCATTGAAGTGACCCTGGCCTCAAGAATCAAAAGTCTGTAGTAAAATATAAGACAGCTACTGGAATGCACTCCCTTAGATCTTCATAGGAGGTCTGTATAAATCTGCTAGCTACTTTGTCCTTTTTTTTCAGGCTATTGATTTAGAAGTGACCCAGCTTCAAATAAATCAAAACTCCTGTGAAGGAAAATATTAGCAGTTCTGGATCTGCTGTCCTGTCTTCAGCTATATCAATTCATGGTAGATGGACTGCCAACTCTACAGTCAGCTAAAACCTACTGCTGCAAACTTCAACAAGCTCCAACAAAAATATTGTAACCAACTTGAATTTCAGCTGACCGTTCTTACAAAAATTATTATCCAGACTGACTGATATTTTTTATTAGCCCTTTTTATAAAATCATCTGAGGTGCTATAACAACACCTTGATTAAAAACAGAATTTTATTTTTATCTCTCTAATCCCTTGAAATCTATATACATGTTTTTACTTAGGGGATTTCTAATAGATAAAAATTTTGTTTAATTAATTTAAAAATTCCAAAAATAAGTATGGTGTTTTTACATTTCAAAATAATAATAATAATAATAATAATAATAATAATAATAATAATAATAATAATAATAATAATAATAATAATAATAATAATAATAATAATAATAATAATAATAATAATATTAAGAACAACAACAACAATACAATATTTATATTTATTCAGACCTTTTAAAAGTTTAATTTATAAAGCAATTTTTATTTTAAATCAGAGTTATTATTTAACACTTTATTTATTATTATTTTATTTTAGGAAATATTAAAAAAAATCTACAAAAGTTTATTCTATGTTTATTTCTACTTTTCCTTTACTTTATATATAAATGCACACAGACTATATTATTATTGGTGTACTATGTAACCCAACCGGTTACAATGTAGATGTACAAATAAAGAGCTCTGAAGAAGACTGCAGGTCAAATCGAAACGTAGGTGTATGTAGATGTACAAATAAATAGTTTTGTTAAAAAGTGTTTGAAGTTGTTTGGATAAATTGTATTTACAATAGGATGTGTATGAATAATCACTATGTATGTCTATAGGGATATGCCAATTCCTATTTTAGACTTGCAGTTGTTATATATGTATAATTCTACTAAGCCTTGACTAACAATCAATAATACCTTTATATTTATGAATGTATTTATCTATAACATATGAGCTTATAAATTAGCCTAAATAACCTAGATTGAACATGGCTTTCAAGCTTATTTTAGACTAATTGCTGAATGTGTTATAAGGAGGTACAGTTAGCTGCTCTTGATTTACTAATGTGCTATGGCACAGGCAAATAATAATAATAATAAATCACTCTGTGGATGGATTGATGAATCAAAGGTTTCTTGCACCAAACACTGGTACCCTGGTACTTGTTGGACTGCTAAAAGAAAGGAGCATTTAGTTCAGAGGGTGAGGAACTTAGTGCTGACCTGGCCTTGAACTCAGGCTCCGCTACTGCTGTACCCTATGAAAGGAAGAAGTGCTGGCTTAACCGGTGCTCCATCTTAATACAAATAAGCAGCAAAACATGGAAATATTTAATTAAAGAAATGGATCATATCCACCAAGCAAAAGAGCATTATAAATTTTAGTATCATAAGTACGAGAGCTATAGCTTTATTAGCCTCATCAATAGGAACCAACTCTTTCATAGCTTATAGAATACATGCTACTAGCAGGAATAATTATAATGTCTTTACTTTTCCCTGTTCAATATATTGATGCTATTGATATCATAATTAATATTTTAAGGAAGTATATTTGAATGAATTTAAGAAGTTAACGAGCAAATATACTTCTAAATGTTTTCGAGGCTAATCTAATTATTAATACACAATAAATTTAAAATTGTGAAAAAAATTTGATTAATGCAAGCCATATGATAAAATTAAATCATTCAATAATTAATAATAATAATAATAATAATAATAATAATAATAATAATAATAATTGTAGAGCGAATCATTATTATTGATAAATAGGATTTCGAAACAGCGTGCAGAAAAATAATGCTAGAAAATAATTTAGGTGAAGATATTAAAATTAAGTGCTCGCTCTTTCGAAGCATTTGGCATATAATAAAATAAATATTTAAATTAAATATAAAAAAATAGAATTATAGGAATATTGTAATGATATAATTTAAATTGGGTTAATTTTGCGAGACATTTCTTGATAGAAAAATTACAAATTGAGCAGGTGTGTTATTTATAGATTTTAAAACAGATTAATTTAAAGAAAATTGCATTCATTATTATTTAACATTAGGAACAGATTTGACCTTTAATTACATACAGTTAAATAGTTTAATTACTTTTAGCTAGCTAGAGTTATGATGTGAGAATTTAAATAGGAGTTACACAGAGTTCTGCAGATTTTTTAGGTTGTTTACCGGTTATTGTGTAGCTGGAACATAAGTTCTTGGACAGTGGACATGGTGAGTTTTCCTGGGTGGCTGCAACATCAACTTCTTTATTTATCTGGAACATAAGTACATGAGCTGCAAATTTTGGTGAGCTTTCCTGGGCGGCTACGACATTTTCTTTATTTAGTTAGTTAGGCTCTTCTTAGGTGGAGACCTGGTTGTTACAGCATCAGATGAAAACTAAACTCCCCATTCTCCCCATGGATTAAACAGCACAAATTGCCTTTCTATCCCAACATTTTTAAGTTCTTTCTATCCCAACATTTTCAAGTTCAAACCTCATGGACTTTGATGGCAAACACTATTGAAAAATGGAGTCTGTTCTCTTAGGCTTAAAACATAGCTTATATATATGTGTGTGTGTGTGTGTTTCATCTTACAAACTTATAACACCTTTTGGAATTCACTTCTCCTCGGGACTCATCAAATCGAAGATTTAATTAAATATTACAAAATTATATGATTTAGATTTGAAATCTACAGATAAATTTCTGGAATGTTAGAACCTTTTCTTAGGCTATTATAAAGTAACGGTCCAATGGCTTAATTGTAAGATTTCTGGTAAGCAATTTCAGTTAGCAAGATTTTAAAATAACTTTTATTTTGACCTAATGCAGGTGCGGCTGTCAATTACATTCTTGTTTACAACTAAAAAATCTGTTTTAATTAAGAACCAAAACTTTCATTTTCAAATACATATAAATATATAGGGTATATGAGCACAGACTTTCACGTGACCCACCGCTCTCCACACTATCTCATAACACTGATACACTTGAACACATATATGTTGAAAAGATAAATAATCACCAATATACGTATCTCATGCTAAACCAGCAATAATCAGTTGGTCCAGATTATCATCTCTACACTAGAGATGATAATCTGGACCAACTGATGATTGCTGGTTTAGCATGAAATATGTATATTGGTGATTATTTATCTTTTCAACATATATGTGTTCAAGTGTATCAGTGTTATGAGATAGTGTGGAGAGTGGTAGGTCATGTGAAAGTCTGTGCTCATATACCCTATATATTACATATATAGACACAAGTATATAATAAGCCTGTGTTTCAGTTATTAAATATATATAAAATAATCTTTTAACATTTTTTTAAAGAAAGTTTTTTTTATATATTTTAAAAGAAACCTTCTGTTTTTTAACACATTTTAAAGAAAACTTTACTTGTAATTATATAAAATAAGAAAACCTGTTAACAGATTTTCAAAGAAAACTCTTAACAATTTTTAGTCATGTTTCCCCTATATATATTATAATGCGGGTTAGATTATCTATCTACATACGAATTTACAATAGTAACAACAAAATTAATAATTTAACTTCTAACATTAATAATATAATAAACATTTTTATAAATATTACGTTTGTACGCTATAATTTTACTAATTCTATCGAAGTGAGCATTCTTTCGTATGTAAATAAATAATGCTGTTTGGACAGCCATGACAGAAGATTTTAAAGCCTAATTTATGAGATTTAAAATACATTAAATAGGTTTGAAAGTAGCCCAGACGAGTAGGCCATCAGATTGATGATGAAATGGTAAGGGATTGGGAAGGTTACCGTTTCAATATATATAGTTTTTGTTTTTGCTAATACACCTTTCAATTAATAAATAATTTATTTTTAATTTTAATGAAATAAAACAAATTTCATTATAATTCTACATTCAATTTGATTTGATTAAATAATAAGCAATTTTATTTTAAGTTATAAATATTTACATCTAGTTAATTTATTACTACTGATTTTTAATGACAACATAAATAATTTTACAGCTTATTAAATATGTAATGTTAAGAATATAAATCTATTTCATGAAATAAACAAGTCTGAATATGTTACAGACTCGTTTATTCGTGAAATAGGTTTATATTCTTAACTTTACATATTTAATAAGCTGTAAAATTATTTCTGTATGCTTATTAAAAATGAGTAGTATTTTATCTAAATTGATATTTGAAATTGTAAGTTGACTTGATCAATTGAAAAATAAAAGTCATTGCAAATAAAAAGTTTCGATCTTTTTGAAGTGTCAATGTTTGATTTATTATTATATACCAAACCACAGATGAGATAAATATCTTTTATCTGCAAAATTGATTGGACTTGATGTAACAAAAGGTGGTCGTTATTTACAGGTTTATTTAAATGATTGTCTTAATAACATATGTAGCCTTGTTTGTTTCCAGAAACAGTTAATATTTTATATAATCATCCTGAATTTCTAATAATGCTAACAAAAGAAAGCATATTAACATTGGAAGCTTATGTGTGTCTGCTCTATTCTTTAACACTAGCTAATATAGAGTTATTTTGATTTTAAATATTGAAACAATACATAATTGATAATTGTCTTTAATTCTAGATAAAGATACCTGAGATTCCTCATGCTGAAATTTTAGAATGTTCATCTAAAAAAAAGGTAAATGATAAAAATAGAATGGCTGCTTTGTCTAGACTTTAATATAAATATGATGTAATGTTAATATACTTAAAATTATTTTTTAAATCAAGTTGTTTCTCATCAAGATTTACAAGTATCAATAAGTCACAAGTATGTTGTTTACTACTAGAGGTTAAAGATTGAATTCTCAAAATATGGTTTAATAAATTGAAAACAAGACTTTCTAAATGATATGGATTATTCAAAAGTATACATCTTGAAAAAATTATCTTAAAAATTATACAAATGGTAATAATGAAAAGACCATGATGAATGCATTGCTGCAAAGGAAGTTTGTTTGGAAGCCATGGATTTGGGAAATGTAAAGATCTATAAAGAATAAGCTCTCATGAAAAATGGTTATTCATCAGCCATTATCAAGAAAACTTTTAATGGACAACAAAAGGATAAACTGTAGGGTATTCATATATATCAGGAATGGCAGACAAATTTTAAAAAAATCTACAGTCGATATGTCATCAGGACAGCTTTCCAAAGACAACACACTTTGAGGAATTCTAAATTCTACAAAGCCTAAACACAAAATTCTAACAAAACAAAAACTGTGCATACCATGTGAATGTGGAAGGAAGTATATTGGTGAGACAGCAATTGAAAAAATATAAACTAAATACTAGAAAAGAAAAAATAGATGTATCTATAGTAGTAGACCATGTATATACTAATGAACATATGTTCACTTGGAAAAATACAAAAATATTGGATAGAGAGGAAAAAGTGCAAATAAGAAAATTTAGAGAAGTTGCTCATATGACAATAGCAAATAATCTTATAAGTTAACCCAGTATGGCAATATATAATGTCTGGTAGTTTCTAATTAATTTTGCTCTTAGAAAAAAGTATTAAAAAATATGAGGAATCAGATGGATGTGAACTAACCTATATAAATAAGTATATGAAATTTATACTGACTGTTGCCTTTGATAGAATAGCTCTGTTGGTTAGAGTGTTGCCTTAAAACTCAATATTCAAGAGTCTAAAGGTGTGAATTTGACTCCTATGGTAATATTGTCACTGATCAAGCCAGAAATATGTGAAGAAGAATGGAAAATAATACTATTGAAAATGTTCTGTAATCGACTAACCTGTGTTGTCTATTTGTATTATTACTAACAGTTATTTGTATTTGAAAGGTTTAAATAAAGTTTAAAATTTTCTAGACATTCAACATTTAATGATAGATGATGAAACTAGTAAAACATATTATCACATCTAAAATATTATCATCAAAAACCTTCAGGAAAATTCCAATGTTCTTATATAAAGTAAGCAAAGAGATTCCAAGTTCTATGATATTTATTTTACATTAATTTTAATGTGTAATGTATTCATAAATATTAAATTAATACATAAAAAATAATAGCTCCACATCTTTTTCAATTTGCTGGATGTGATACTAATAGATTTCACTATTGTACAAACACACCCTCATTGGATTAGTCATGTAAAATGAATGTTCAATGCAAGATTTCCTAAAAAAGAGTGTTTTGTGGTGAACATGGTTTTCATGGGAATAATGGATATCTCAGAGATATGTTAAAAAAGTGAAATGATAATTATTTGCATTGGAAAGGTATGGTAGAAAATAGAATATATCAGAAAGCTACAACTGGACATGGTATTGAAGTATTTCAGAAAGAAATTTTTCTGCAAAAGAAATTATTAGATTGCAGCACAAATATATGTGGACATATTTATGATTCTTCATAGATTGATCTATATAGTTATTGCAAAACTCATTTCTAAAGCAGTATTTTTCTCTCTTCCTTTCCTTGGAGTTGAAATGGAGTACTTGATTAGCAGTGGCGGCCGTATGTATGAATGTGTTTGTACATTTTAAAATATTTGCCACTCATGGACAATTTATTTGCCTTAAGTCATAGAGAGTGAAAAAAAAATAAAACGTAATAAGCATATGTAAATGATAATTCATTTAATAATTTTTAAAATGACAAAAATAATAAAGATCTTCATTTTGTTAATTTATATAAAGTGTTTATACGTATTATAATACAGTAGTATTATGTCATCTTCAATATATATATATATTATTTATTTATGTGATGAGAGACAACAACTCTACAATTTTGCTTCACTAAATAGTTTCAAAAGATCAAATATTAGAAGATACGAATTATAATTTCAAGTCTTTAAATACAAGAATCGTCTTTTGAAATATATATACATCAGTAAAATCCATTTATGATTGATATTTTAAATATGATTTCATACAAACATAAAAAATTATATAATTACTATATATATATAAACATATCATTAAAGTTACGATTTTAATGGATATACATACTTATAGCAATCACTCATAAACGAGTTTGGCTATTCCAACGCCAAGGAAAGAAAAGAAAACAAAGTGCTCGGGAAATGAGTTTCGCAATGGTTATACAAATCAATCTCTGAAACACATATACATCCACATATATAATATGCTGGTCCATTTTTCTGTTTGATATTTTGCAATTGACTTCAATACTATATCTAATTGTAGCTCCGCAATGTATTTTCTTCTCTGCCGTAACTTCCCAATGGAAATAATTGACATTGGATCTCTTTAGGATGTCTTTGATATCATTCTCATGATAAAAATGGGTTTTTACCTCTTCCATAAAAATTATGCTAAAGGTATGTTCAATCCTATGTGAATGCCAAAAGAAATATTGGCAACTTAAAATTTTACCTGAGCGATTTAACTGATATTAAGAGCAAAGTTGTAAATTAAAGAAATTCTTTTTTATAAATATGCTGGTGTATTTGGTTAATTGTTACCAAATAATATGATATTTGAAAACCAGGCACTCTTCACAAACCTGGAGCTTAATTGTAAGTATAAGGGATTTGAATTCAGATTTTCAAGCACTCTTTAACTATTCACACTATCTCATACAACATGTGTGTGGTCATGTGTATCAGTTGTATGAAATAGTGTGAATAGTTGAAGGGTGCTTGAAAATATGAGTTCAAATAATATGATAGTAAGTCTGATGTTTATTATACGTATATTTGTTTCAGTTTTGTTGTTGTTTTGCATAAAGATTTAGAGATTATTAGAAATGCATATACGTTGAATAAATATTTTCTAAATAAAAAATTTGCATAAAAATTAACAGTCACGTAACACAAGGAAATAATGTTCGGCTATTACCAAGCCTCATTATTAGTATAAAAAAAAAAGTAATATTATTGTTTTTCACAAAAGTCACAGAAACATGAGTTTGAATTGGATGCAAGTAAACATTTAGGTGTCTTAAATAAACCAATGAATTTAAAAACAGAGTTGTCAAACTATGCTGTATAAATCTGATAGTCCTAAATTATTGACATATAGTAAACAGATTAAAACAGTACTATTTAATTACTGTACTTCAGACAAAACAAAACAACACTCTCCATATAGTAGTGCCATCTTGTGCTAACAAGAGCAATCAATGGATGCCAGAAGGCTTGTGCATAAAATCCCTATCTAGTGCCTACTCATCCAATATCCCCAGACTAGTTTCTGGCTTGTGGCCTTCATCAGTGAGGAGCCTTGGATCTGAGAGCACTGCACCTAGATCTTAGGATCTAATGCAACCCTCCAGCACCCACCTTTTAACTCTATTTAACTACAAAACTATGAGAATGAAATTGAAAACACTATTAATATTTTCAATCCAAGCTCAATAGCTTATATAGTCATATGGGTCTGAACTCAATTCAGTACCCATACATTTTGGTGTCTTTGGCTCTTTAACAACCATAGCCACCACTATCCTATTAGGCAGGATCGGTGTTAAACCACTAAACATCACATGATCACTATCTCATACTAGCACTATAATTGTTATTAAACAATTCAAAACAAAACAACTCTCCATATAGTAGTGCCATCTTGTGCACAAGCCTTCTGGCATCCATTGATTGCTCTTGTTAGCACAAGATGGCACTACTATATGGAGAGTGTTGTTTTGTTTTGAATTGTTTAATAACAATTATAGTGCTAGTATGAGATAGTGATCATGTGATGTTTAGTGTACTTCAGAAATGGGAAAAGTAGCAGATACTCAATAGTTTTAAGATCACTAATACGGCTTAAGAGTATTAATTAAAATGTTTGCATATAAAATAAACTATTATGTTATTACACTAAAATAAAAGTTCCTATTCTACTGTCATTTACTTTGAGCTTGAATAATCAGTGAATATCTGATGCGTATAAATTCTATCCTTAATATTTGAATGTCCATTCTCATGACGATTTCTGTATTTTGATTTATCAATAAGGCCCAGGATTTCAAGTTGACATGAATGCAAATATGCATCCAGCAACCATCTTTGTTAAGAATAGAGATTTTATATGAATTTGGTAACCATTGATTACTCAAACATACCCTAGATGGCAATAATGTAGAGAGCTGCTAAATGGATAATAAAAGAATAGCCAAAATAGTATTTAATTGGGTTACAAATAAAGGGCAGGCAACAAGATGGGTGAGAAAGGTAATGCAGTATGCAGAAGATTTGGATAAAGAAGTTATGTCAGTATACTTGTACAAAAGATGGGATGATTGTGTTAGGAAGATTGTTGAATGTTATAGTGGGAAGGAGTGGGATAGAAGAATAGATGCATTAATAAAGAATAGGGAGTTGGAGAGATGGAGAGCTAGTATGGAGAGTAAAACGAGTTTAAATATATATAGAAGTAAACAGAACATTGGGTGTGAGTTAATTTATGATAATAGTAAGGAAAGTGGTTTATTGTTTAAGGCTTGAACGGGATCTTTAGCAACAAGGGAATATACACGTAAATGGAAAAATATGGGTGATTTAATCTGCAAGTTGTGTAAGGAAGGCATAGAAAATATTAGGCATCTGTTACTTCAATGTAAATGTTTGGAAGCAGAAAGGGTTCAAATAATGAAGTTATGGAAGGTTAAATATGAACAAAGTGATTATACAGAAAGTGAGTTATTGGTTTTTATGCTAGGTTTGGGAAAAAATAAGGGGGGGTTAGATATGAAGGTCATGGAGTTGACAAAGATTATGTTGTGGAAATGGGATGGAGCAGATTGTGGGAAAACTTAGGGTGGACAATGGAAAAGGAAGGTAAAGTGGCTAACAGGTTTCTCTGGGCATAGCTGCTGAGAGATTCCTCACTTTGTTTAAGGAGAAGTCACAGTACATCACATCACATGTCTTATACTGTTTCCAGCCTGTAAATTTGGTGATTTGTTGATATCATATTAACAATCAAGTTATTTAATAACAACTAATTTCTGATTAATATTACATATTAACATTTTAATTTAATTCTCAATTGCAATGCTAGTTAGTAAAACTATCTAGCATATTAGTTGATAGTAAACAAGGATCTAAAAACTATGCATAAATAAGAATAAATCCAAGTTATGACAATGATGTGTTCATCTAAATATGTATAGAAAGTAGCAGAAGCATTTAAAATATGTAAAAGATAAATAATAATCTAAGTCATAGAAGATTTAACATATCTTACATCTAAGAATATTTAAACAGAAAATATTTCTATTTTATAATATGTTGAACATTGACTCTTTGAAACTTATAATAAAGGAGATTTGTGGTGCATAAATTGAATATAAATTATTTATAGTCAGGAGGAAATGTGAGAAACATTTTATTTTAGTATTTTTTATTGTTGTTGTTGCTAATGTTTATTGCTTATTACTGTTTATGATAAAATGTGCTTGTTATTTATTAAATCCATCGTTGTTTACATTTTTTATGAGTACAACTTACAAACATATTGAAAAATTGTACAAACAATGGGTGTTCTCTGTTATTCTAACATGATATATAAACATCTATATCACCAGTCATCTGCTTAGGAGAGAAAATGAAGAACTAAACATCCAGACACAAAAGGAATGAAATTGGGGAACTTCAACTGGATTTAGGATATAATTCACTTTAGTTTTCAGTTATATTGATGCATTTTATAAATATATATTTAATGGTATTTATATATTTTGCTTTATTCCACAATTAGAAGACATCCATATGATACTAGGAAATTAAAATCTATTTAATATCTTATCCTTTATTCATCAAGAGTTCCTATGAATTCAGAAGCATTTAATACAATGATGATTTAAATTTTGATTGAGAAATATAATTCAGTAGCTGTTGTATGCAAACTGACTTTCATGTTATACATGTGGTGTTTTTTCATATTCTGATATCATTTTCCATAATGCTACAATCCCTTAATGCAGTTCCTTATGTTGTGATGAACTCCAACCTTTAATTTTGCCACTGTTATGAATTGAAAACATATGTTTTCCAGTGGTCTTAGATGACCCCTGTGAAAGGGTTGTTCGACCCTCAAAGGGGTTGTGACCCACAGATTGAGAACCACTGATCTAGATATATTTAATTATGTCGTGACTCACAGATTGAGAACCACTGATCTAGATATATTTAATTATGTCATAATCAAGCAAGCAACCAATTAAAAATGGGCATTTCAAGTTGAAAATCATGTTACCTAGTCATAGCATTTTCTATTTGAATAGCATCTATTATTAGATAATATGATTTTCAACTTGTAATTCCATCTTTTAATTGATAGTTTGCAAGATTTCATTATAGCTTAAATATGTCTAGATAAATATATGAAAATTCTTGTTATATTTTCAATATTTAAATATACATATTCCACAGTTTTTAGATATCTGTATTCAAGATGTAGATTTATTTAATGGCCTCTTATAAACAACAATAAAAGAGAAGCAAGACTAGTCTTATAGATAATGCATATCTCAGATAACGAATTTAAATAGTCACTAAGATGAGATATTTTATTGAATATATACATATATTGTAAGAGTACAAATTCAATTTTAGGTCAAATTAGTTTCATTATAAAGCTGCATGCACGGTCAAGAAAGAAGACAGTTTAATCAAAGCCTCTAATAGATATTGATTAATAAATTTATAGATTGCTGCATGTGTATGTGTATATATTGGTGTAAGAAATGAGCAGAAAATCAAACTATAGAGATATATTTGATAAAAAATATATACTGAATAAAATTGGAATTGGTAAGGTGATGACTAGTATAATATAATTACAATGAATTAATATGGACTTAATTATGTAATAAGTATTATAAACATGCCATGTTGATAAAAGATATAAATTGATCTAAAAAAGGGCAATAGATTATTATTGAATCTGGAATTGAGAAGAAGACTGAGCAGGTTAGCTATAAGAAGATTAAAGAAGAGACAGATAGAAATGTAGCTGTTAAAGAGGAAAACTGATAATTAAAATATTTTTGCTTTAAATAGCATTGGATAGCTTTGCATCACTGACTGGTTAAAAGTATTTTTGAATACTACATTCAAAACAGCCATCATAAAAATATTATTTAGCATAAACCTATTTATCATGTATGACTAATACAACAAAAGACATGCCAGTCAAAATTGCTGGAATTATGCGATTGTATCCAGAGACAAATATTGAAATTGTATGGAATGCAACATGGCCTGCACCAAAGAAGAAAATCATGCCATAAATATAAGACCTCCCATATATCTATCTCTAGTGGTACTCTTCTACTTCTTTACCATCACCAATATCTGAAAAAGATATTTCCTCGTCATGATTGGATTGATAAAGACAATCATTAAAGATATGTGCATATATAGTAAACTTACATTCTCTACAAAAACCATAGTTTAAAACGTTTTTATTGTACAGTAAGATCTTTCTTTATATTTGACTATAAAGCCTTAAATATTTGTATTTATTTAATTCTAACTATTTGTATTGTTTTATTTATTTACTCCTTTTATATTGTAGAAGTTGTGAATTTATAAGCAACCATTTGATATTTTATTTATTTATTGTAAATAAATTGTTACGTTATTTATTGTTAACCAGTTTCGTTTATTTTGCTGTTGAATTTATTTCAAACAAAGTTCTTAATATACCACTCACTCTAAGAAGCTATGCAATCCAAAGGGGGACAGGCAGGGATAATAGAATTATATTAAAAGGGGTGATGTTCAGCACTAGTAAAATATCCAAAATTAATATTTCTATTTAAGAGCAATTGACACTTAGAGATCATAATAAACAAAGAGATAAAAAAAAATACTTTTGGAATAATTAGACTTAACCTTCAATGCTAAAATTGTTTTAATCATTATTATCAGAGGGATTGTGTTTTTGTTAATCATTTCTTATTGGAATTTATATTAATTTCACTTTTATTATTGTTGCAATATATTTGATATGACCCAGAAAGAGACCACATGTGAGATGGATGGATGAAATAAGAAAATGTGCAGGGGTGTTGTGGAAAAGTGAAGCTAAAGATCGGAGAAGATGGATTAACCTTGGAGAGACCTTCATTCTGCAGTGGATTGATAATGGTTGATGATGATGATGATGATATTTGATACAATTTAACTATTTTAATAAGCCCATAAATAAATTATAACATCACATAAGTAAACATAGATAGCATGAATCTATTCACGGAATAATCAAGACCAAAACATTACTATGATAATTCACAATTAGGTTCCTAAAGAATCATTTAAACAAACTTGAAAATAACGCTCACTTTCTTGTAAAAATGTCAATCCAATTCTCAAATTAAAAAATGCCCACTTTTATTCAGTTCCACTTTGTTGTATAATAATAAATCGAGCACTCATATTGATAAAAATTTAAACTTTTTATTAGTGACAATTTTTGTTTTATATTAATCAAGTCGGCTTATAGATGTAATATATTTACATGCTTGTTAGAATTTTATTTATACTTGGCAAACAAGCAACCATATAACAAATGCATTGTCTTATTTTAATTAATATGCATATTAAGCCAATAAACATCACATGACCACCTCCTCTTATGCTTGGGTATAACTGTCGTTAAAACAGGCAAAACTCACTATATATATTGCCACACAAAGCAAGCTAGAGTAATCAATGGATACCAGAAGGCTTGTGCATAAAATCCCCATCTAGTGCCTACTCATCCAATATCCCCAGACTAGTTTCTGGCTTATGGCCTTCGTCAGTGAGGAGCCTTGGTTCTGACTATATAAGCTAATGGGCTTGGATTGAAAACATTAAAGTGTTTTCAATTTAAGACTCATAGTTTTGTAGTTAAATGGAGATAAAAGGTGGTTGCTGGAGGGTTACATTAGATCCTAAGATGTAGATGCAGTGCTCTCAGATCCAAGGCTCCTCACTGACGAAGGCCATAAGCCAGAAACTAGTCTGGGGATATTGGATGAGTAGGCATTAGATGGGGATTTTATGCACAAGCCTTCTGGCATCCATTGATTACTCTAGCTTGCTGTGTGTGGCAATATATATGGTGAGTTTTGCCTGTTTTAATATGCATATTAATGGACTTCAACTCATTCAATCATCTCTTCAATTTTTTTCTCTTTCATAATAGTATGCTGACTATAAAATAAATAGAAGTGATAATTAAAATTAAGTTGTACATATTAAAAAACAAATCAAATTCTTTATAACAAAAAGAGAAAGAGCATTAATAGAATACAATAAATTTTAACTGATATAAAAATATTTAAATTCTTTATTGCTTGGAAGTTCCTAAAAAGTTTAAGCTCTTAATAGGTCAGAGTTGGAAGCAATCCGCGGACTTTGATCTCCAAAGTTTGCCACTCTGTCGCTAACAGTAAATCGTGCAGAACTTATTAATATTGATACCAAAAAAATATGAGGTGTACCCATACGAGATCTATTTCCATTTTATATTTTCTTTCATAAAATACATATATACTTATATTGTTTCTATATATTTTTAAATAGAAAACTGCTCGTCTTTTTTTTTTGTATTTATCAAGCATTACGTGATACATAAACTGATAATTTCTAAATCGCTTCTCTCTAATGAAACTCAGTAAATAAAAATAATCGAATGGTTCATCGTTGTTGAGAGAACACGTAATATTCGAGCTCGGAAGTAACAGAATAGAACATTTACCCGAAGTTGCTATTCTAACATTATACTGTATAGTGCAGGGCATTTTAATTGACATTAGAAAGTAAAAATGAATGGATAATAACTTCAAATAGTGGCAAGAATGATTTTCGGAGATAGTGAATTTTCGATTAGGATATAATTGTAGTTATTAAGTTTAAATAATCACCATTCAAGTTCATAACTAACAACTTTGGAAGCTTTAACCTTACATTGAACTATATAATGACATACAAACATTTGAAAATTAAATATAATAAATTAACAACTCGTTTATACCCACATTCATTAAATGTATTTATTTATTTGACTTTTTGTCACTAATTGACTTAAATTTAGACTCGAATTTAAAATTGTATGAATAACAAACGCATTCATATCTTATCTACTTTCAAAAATAAGTAAATAAAAATTACAAGTTGTTTAATTTTAAAAAAGCTTTATTTAGCTTGTTAACAACAAATATATATTTTATTTACATAAATTGTTTTTCTTTTTTTAAGTACAACATATATCAAATATATATATAAAAATATGTTAAAAAAAAATATGTACATTTCAATTTATAAAAGATTATTTCTACCAGAAATATATGTAATTATATAAAAATATATATGTACAGCAAACCAAACTTAACATACACCCATTTATATACCTATTTATATACACTTGGTTCTAAAATTTTAAACAAAAGTATCTTTCAGTTAATACATTTGAAGCAAATTCTGAATACAAAATTTGATAAAATTAGATATAACAATATACAAGAATTCTTTATAAATCGCAGTTAATACTTTAAATTGGATTCCAATCACAGATAACGCTTAACCAGTATTGAATTTCTGGTCGTGGATTTTTTTTCATAGTTTATAGCAAATCAAAAATGTCTTTCTTGCAAAAAGGGGAGGAAAAAAATAATATTTACTTATTTAAAAAAAAAATTAATCTTTTTAAATATTAAATTGCATATATAAATCCTTTATAAAATTTTATACACCTTAAATATAGATAATCGTCTGTGGATTAAAATAATTCAGCATAATTTGGCGGTTTATCTAAGTCTTCTTTAGAGTTGTTACAAATAAATGAATCCGTTTCTTTACGCGGCTGATCGCTTTCATTTTCTCTGAAAAAAAAATGAAAAAAAAACGTTATCAACATATATTGAATGCGTATGGAATTATAATTAATAAACAATATTTACAATATAATCCACTGTTTCACCCAAAAGCTTACATTCAATTTTTTAAAAAAAATTCAAATATGAATTAGCATTATAATAATTTATGTAATATTATCTTTATGTAGAGAAGATACGACAACTGGCTCGTTGTAGTACGTCATCAAATGTTAAAGATAAATTATAGGTTTAATTAACATAAGAAGGACTATGATATCCCCTCACCGTCTGTGAAGATTTTTTCATATTACAATCTTAATATTTTTATAGTTAAATCATAAAAAAACTCATCTGACCAATTCAAACATGAAAACTTAATCTTCTAATGAATAATAACAAAATACTCCTTTACTAACCAATACTTTATTTTTAAAAAAAATACAAATACATTTTTACATAACCAAAACAAATTGATTTTATTTTAGGAATAATGGTACTGGATGTACAAAGAATTATTGGTACTAATGTAGTGCGCAGTTTGTAACCTTTATTGATCTACATAATACTTAGTATTAAACAAAGAAAATATAATGGAAAGAAAAAATAAAATGTCCGCTACAAGTGTATATTTAAAAAAATAATAATAATATATTTTGCAATTAAAATAATACCGAAACAATATCAATTAGTTAATGAAATAAATACAATGATAAATCAAGCTTACACAGAAATGTAGATCTAAAAACCCGTTCAATTTTGAATTTATGAAATCGTTATTTGCTGGCGAAGAGCATTGTTAGTCGAGAGGTCGGTGTAGCTACCTGCAAACAAGCAGTTGTTTGTAGGCGGTTGTTGCGGGTTCGCCTCCTGGCCGATGCTATGACATATGAAAAAAAAATGAAAAAATTGCTTTTATTTCTTACACATTTTGTGCATGGATCTTTTTTATCTCTTATTTAATACACATTTTATGGCAAACATATTATTTTCTTTACTTTAATTAATATACATTTACAATAAAAATTCCGGAGTAAATGCAGACATTTTCTATGGATTTTCATTTGAGTGTACATTTTATTTGTCATTGGTATACTTTTTTGTTAATAATTAAGATTGATTTGATAATTAAACTACTTTTATTGTAAAATATATTATTTCCTTGATTTTGTTTAATATACTTTAATAACAATATATTCAATAATAAATGTGAATATTTTATTTTTTATCAATCAATTCTTGTTTTGCTTAGGTAAATAACCTATTACTTCATCAAGATGGTAAACCATACTCTATAATAGCATTAAATTACTTTTCTTATATGAAACAATTCAAATGATGTTTAAACAATATAACCCCCAATGCTATATTTTTATGATGTAGGAGTGTGCCTTCAAAAGCAACAGTCAAAATATTGGTGCTTAGAATTGTACTGTAGTATTAAAAAATATTTTCAAAAATAGTATAAACTGGAAAAAATGATCTCATTAAATTGCAAATGATACAGTTAAATGTATCCTGTTTAGTTCATAAGTGAATAGTTTCAATATCAAAATTTAAGTACACCCGGGTCTCATTTGGATTTTTTTACTGCGATTCCTGTTTTTTTCTTAATATCCTTGTATGCACTTTTCTTTTATGTGATAAAAATTATTAGATCAGAAGTCAAACTCCGATAATGCGCTATTACTTTAAATATTATAAATTCCGCGCACTCACACGTCATATTTAGAGTTATAACGCATTATGGGGATTCGTCTTCCATCTAATAATTTTAATATTTTCAGCACTTTATAATAGTACTGTAATATAGATTTTATGTAATAAAGAAGTTAATAATTCACTTAAAATCAGGATATCCCCATTTTATATACACACATTAAATTAATAATCAAAAAAAGCAAGTCATATATAATGTGACATTACTTTTATAAGCTTGTATTTACAAAAATGTAATATAGAGAACGTACCAATAGCTCAAACAAGCTCCCAATTGACAAGTGCAGCAAAAGAAAATATTCAAAATCTCTACCCGAAACATTCCTACCTCCAGTCCAACTGGTCTCGAGCCCATGGCTCACTTCAGCGAAGAGCCAGAACACTCAGACACCAAATCCAAAACATCAACTCAAAACCCAGCCCCCACCTCACACACAGCATCCAAGCAAAAACTCTGAAGCTTTCAGACATGAAAACATCCCCCACTCCAGCTATCTAACTTAAATAGAGTAAAAGACATTTTCATGTCCAAAAACCCCAGAGCCCCCACTCAAATATTACACATTAAATAAGTGCTGTTTTCTTGAACTGATCCGGATCCAATACCTGAACATTCCAGTCTCCCACCGAGGTGAGCCACAAGCTTGAAACCAACTGGTCTGGGGACAGGAATGCTGAGGTAAAGTTTTATTTTTATAGCTTAACTTTATTTTCTTATCCAATAAAAAGGTGTATACTGATTGTGCTATAACATAGTATTAATGATCAATAACCTTTTATGTCTACTATTTACAATCATTGTTATTTAGAACTTCTGTTTCTTTTTTTAAATGTTATTTGGAACTTCTGTTTAACACATATAATTGATAAAATCTTAACAACTCTAAATTTATAAGAAGATTGAAAAGTATGTATTTTCTTTAAAATAGAAATAATCTTATTTTAATATTCAGAGATATTAATACAGAGAGCATGCCAGTGGCTCATGTGGGCTCTTGATTGATGAGTGCAGTGGGAGAGGATATTTGGGGTCTCTATCCAGAATATTCCTGTCCCCAGACCACTTGGTTTCGAGCTTGTGGCTCACCTCGGTGGGGGGCTGGAGTGTTCAGACACTGGATCCAGAATATCAGCTCAAGAAAACAGCACTTATTTTATGTGTAATATTTGGGTGGGGGCTCTGGGTTTCTCAGACATGAAAATGTCTTTTACTCTATTTAAGTTAGATAGCTGGAGTGCGAGATGTTTTCATATCCGAAAGCTTCAGAGTTTCTGCTTGGATATTGTGTGTGAGGTGGGGGCTGGGTTTTGTGTTGATGTTTTGGATCTGGTGTTTGAGTGTTCTGGTTCTTCTCTGAGGTGAACCATGGGCTCGAGACCAGTTGGACTGGAGATAGAAATGTTTTGGGTAGAGATTTTGAATATTTTCTCTTGCTGCTCTTGTCAATTGGGAGCTTGTTTGAGCTATTTGTATGCTCTCTATATTACACATTAAATTTTACAAGATTGTAATGCAAATCTGTTCAAACATTATAGATGCCTATACTATGCATGTTGTTGTTTTTGCATTTTAAATCACATTCTATTTTTGCTATTTTAAAAAAGAGTAAGTAATCACTTAATCATTTAGTGTCTGCAAGTTTATTTTTAAAAGGTGAGTAACAGCAGTGGTTACAATTAAATTTGACAATTAAAAATTAAAATCTGATTTTTAATTATAATTAACAATTTAAAAATTATGTAATGTGGTCCGAAATTAATGTGATGCGAAACAATGAAAATTGATTTTTAAACGGAATTGAAAATTAAAAAATTAAAGACAAAAATAAGAATTTAATTTTTAATTGTTAGTTTTAATTAATTTTGCCCAATAGTGGTGAGTAGGTGTCTTTTTATTATCATAAGTCTAAGTTCTTATTTATTTTAAACTTTTAGTTTACCCTAATGGAGAGGAAAAAATACCCAAGAAAATGAATTTCTTTGGATCAACAATGATTGGAAAACATTTTAGTTTGGATGAGTGTACTATAAGAGCAATTAAAAAAATGAAGTTGGCACTTGTTGCATTTCCTCTTATGATGACTCTGATGTCTTACTAGTTCACAAACGAACTTTCATATCTTCAAATAGCGATAATGATTAAAATACTGTACATGTATGAAAAAATGTAATATACTGTAAATTACGCATAAAAATATATTGTTTTGAATAAAATTAAATACTGTAGTTAATAAAAAAAGTAAAAACAGTTTGTCTTGTATCAATTTTTTTCACATTTGAAATTTTTGGTACTGTGATATTAGAGCTGTGACATGGATCATGTATTAGACCTACTGCACCGATTCACATTTGTATCAATCCACTAATAACTTTGTAATCTTGGAATCTGACCAAAATAATGTGTACACAGATCTTGTACGCACCTTTTTTAGCAAAAAAAAAAAGAATATGTACACAAATCTTGCGCATAGTATTTTTTATTCAATATTATGAACTCAAAATTGTGCTTAATTTATTAGAAATATAAGTTTACAAATAAAAAACATCCTAAAAATCATATTTGAATTTTTCAAATATAAAATAATAGTAATAATAATAATTAAATTCAATTAATTTATTAATATTTCAACAGTTAATAAAACCATTTAAAGAAATACATTACAACTTAAATATTTGATAAAGTAATTGTTGTTTCCTCAACAAATGTCTTTAGATCTACAAAAAATATATCATTGTCCAATGCTGCCAAATATAAAGTAAAGTATGGGATAAAGATATTTTAAAAACTAAACAATATTTTATATCTCATTATATTACTTGCCTTAGGGAAGATAAAGGAAACCGTTTTGTTTTGCTAAATAATATAGATTATAAAAATAAAATGTATGATCAAATTAAGATATTAAAACTAATACAAGACGACAACTTTAATATCAAAATAGATAGAGATAAATTTATCATTAATGTGTTTCGAAAATTTAAAGACAAAGGTATTACTAAATCTGAATATTATAAGATTTATCCTTCTTCTACTAGACCTCCCCAAATGTTTGCCAATTCTAAATTACATAAGCCTGGTGAACCTTTAAGATTGATGATGGATTTTGGTGGAGTACATTATTTTGAAGCAGCCAAATTGGTAAATCAATTACTTATAGAATATATTAATTTTGGCTTATATACTATCAATTCTTCTTTTCAATTTATTTCTAAAATTAAAAACATTCAACTTATGAATACATCCACTATGGCTACTATGGATGTGAAAGAATTATATGGATCTATTAATAGAAAATTATGCATTCAAATAGTGCATGAAAAACTTTTGAGGACACATTGCCCTTCTGATAGAGTTAAATTTATTGTTGCTTTTCTTTCTTGGCTTGATTTGCACATTTTTGCAGTCTTTGAAAACGGGTGGTATGCTGTGAAAGATGGGTGGCCAATGGGCTTACCTGTCAGTGGCATTTTATCTAATGTCTATTTAAATGAATTTGAGAGCTCTATAATACCGAAATATTACAATTCCACTCTTGATTTTACATATATTCGGTATGTGGATGATATATTTTTTTTTATTTCCTCTATGGATAATATTTTGCATATACGAGAGGAACTTCAGGGTTTATCTAATTTATCACTTGGCATTGTATATGGGGATAACAATGGGGAAATCAAATGTCTTGACCTTTCATTATCAAGAAATAATAACTGTATAGATTACAAGATGATAATTAAGCCTTTTGAAATTAGAAGCTGTATTCACCCTAAATCTAACTCACCTGCATCACATAAATTTGCTGGTTTAAATACTTTCTTATTTAGAAATTTGCATCTTTGTAAATATGAAGCAGACAGAAAATAAAATCTGAATAATTTTATTAAGATTTGATGAAAGTAGGTTTTAAACTTTGGTCTATTAAAAATTATATTTCTAAATTCCATAATAAAATAAATAGTATTGTACCATGTGTTCAACTTCCTAGAATTACTATTCCTTACATTTCCAAAATATCTAACAAATTAACTAAAGCATTATTCAATAAGTTTAAAATTGGATTTAGAACTCCTCCTAATTCTAATAGATTGATCAACAACTCAAAAGATCATATTGATCATTCATTCACCCCACATGTAGTTTATTCCATTTCATGTCCTCAAGAAAAATGTCTTGCTGTATATTATGGTGAAACTAAAGCTACTGTTAATACTAGGCTTGCTCAACACATGTACACTTACAAAAGAGCTCAGAAGAACAACAATATATCTTCTGTATTTTTGGAGCATTCCATGAAATCTGGACACAATTTTATTCCTTCCAATCCTGTAATTTTATGAACTGAATCAAATGATCATAAGAGGAAAATAAAAGAAGCATTCTATATTAATGGAAATATTAATGCTATAAATAGAAAAGACACTTGCTTTGATATATCGAAGCCCGTAACACGTGCTAATTTTATATATCTTTGTATATATTTTATTATGTATTTTTAAGAAAGCTATGATTATGAGGCATGGATCCTCGAAAACGTTTAGCTTATTTTTATTATATTTATTTATAACTTTCTCTTTTTTAACTTCATTTTTAAGTTAATATTTTTTAAT
>JAQFVV010008361.1:0-33214 GCA_028023455.1 Epiperipatus broadwayi
TAATAATAAAATATCTAACTTTTAAAATAACTTCTCAATCATTTAAAATAAATTTTATAATATGAGGCACAAAACTAAATGTGCTTTCTATCTTAAATTAATTTAATGGAAATAGGTCTCCTAAATGATTTTTAACTGGAAAATAAGATGGAAGGGGTTTAAAGTTGATTTTATCATTTAGTTTTTTATATTTGGCAGTTTCAATAATTATTATTATAAATAAATAACAAAAATTTAAGGTGTTGCCACATCTAAAATATGAATTAATAGTTTTAAAATTTAAAAAAAACAAAAACGCATTTTAAAAATAAGGTGTATAAGATATTACAGATATATATATATAGTATTATAAATTTTAGAAAGCAAAGTAAAAGCTAGAATCTTGTATGAAACTGTGACAAATTGAAGGTTTCTCAGCCAGATAGGTAGGAACAGGTGGTTATAAAATTAGAATCATTTAAATGGAGCTTTCTTGGTGTGAAATTTTGGTCTGGGACTGGATTGTTAGAGAGCACTGGGATGCATTAATGATGAGCTGAGGTGGAAGCAGAGCTCACACAAGCAAGCGGCCAATCTTTTGCTCCCTAATTTCTTTAGGTACAAAAATACTATAGATACTTTCTAGAGTGAACTGTTCTTTAGTTAATAATCCCTTCTTATCCACATTGGCTGCTAATCTATCTGATCTGTCCATATCTATAAAAGTTCAATCTACATTTATTTCTGCTACTAAATTGCAATTAGCTCTAAAAGCAGTTCTCTGAGGTTGGTGTCTGCTTAGAAGTTGAGAAATTCCACAATCCTAGATAGCATACCCCAAGGGTTCAATTATACTAGATAAAAGAAAGCTACAACAGCATATAAGCATGATTAATTTTATCAGTCATCATATTAACAAAGCCTATTTAATTAAGATTTAGATTAGAAAATGTAGTTTTGTATTCACAAAAAATTTTAGGAATTCGGCACATTCTATAAATAATAATGATGACTTTTAAACCTAATATTTGATATAAAAATTAAGTAGGAATTTACAAAATATTTCTTACAAATATTAGATGGTTTTACATAATTGATCCTTTAATGTGCATTTATCAAAAGATAAATATAAAATGTTACCAACTGATTAATTGAAGAAAAATGAACTTTAATAAAAGAATTTAAAATATTTGCCAACATTTTATAGATGTCTAGGATTCAATTTTTACTCAGTGCCAATGTGACAAAATAACCACAATACACATTTTTACAAATATAAAAAAAAAAAAAAAAAAAAAAAAAAAAAAAAAAATAAAATTACAAAAAGGTTAGTTTGAATCATAAAATACAAATTAATTAGATAAAAGATTATAATATATGAGCACAGACTTTCACACCACCCACCTCTCTCCACTCTATCTAATAACACTGATACACCTAAACACATATATGCTGAAAAGATAAATAATCACCAATATACGTATTTCATGCTAAACCAGCAATCATCAGTTGGTCCAGACTATCATCTTTACACACATATATAGTATAAGTGCTCAGATATATATTAAGATAGGCTATCCTCATAGTTTAATGGACAGGCTTCAATCCACTCCACACTCCAACTCTTCAACCGTCCATCCAATTAAAAATCTGATGATGGAATGCTCAAAGGCCACCCTGAGGCCGAGATTATTGTCACACCCATGTTGACCTAAGGTCAATCTGAACCCCACATGCACAGGACATAATCCATTTAATACATATGCAAGGATGGGCAGACATCTCTATAATGTAATAACTGAAACACAGGCTTGTTATAACCTGTGGCTATATATATGTAATATAGGATATATGAGCACAGACTTTCACACCACCCACCTCTCTCCACTCTATCTAATAACACTGATACACCTAAACACATATATGCTGAAAAGATAAATAATCACCAATATACGTATTTCATGCTAAACCAGCAATCATCAGTTGGTCTAGACTATCATCTTTACACACATATATAGTATAAGTGCTCAGATATATATTAAGATAGACTATCCTCATAGTTTAATGGACAGGCTTCAATCCACTCCACACTCCAACTCTTCAACCGTCCATCCAATTAAAAATCTGCCACAGGTATATAACAAGCCTGTGTTTCAGTTATTACATTATAGAGATGTCTGCCCATCCTTGCATATGCATTAAATGGATTAAATCTGAGCACTTATACTATATATGTGTGTAAAGATGATAGTCTGGACCAACTGATGATTGCTGGTTTAGCATGAAATACGTATATTGGTGATTATTTATCTTTTCAGCATATATGTGTTTAGGTGTATCAGTGTTATTAGATAGATTGGAGAGAGGTGGGTGGTGTGAAAGTCTGTGCTCATATATCCTATATTACATATATATAGCCACAGGTATATAACAAGTCTGTGTTTCAGTTAATAATAATAATAATAATATATTGTTTATTAAAATAAATACATTCATTATATTAATTCATTTCAATATAGTTATATATTTACACATATACAAATTTCATTCTTCTCCTACTAAGCCCTAGTAGCGCTTTTATGTAGAAGAAAATTTTTATAACATTTTAGATATTTACATAAAATTTTAAACGTAATATAATATATGCCAATAATGATAACAACAACAGTACATTACATTTCAATAATATCTTAATTAAATAATAAAAATATTGATTATATAACATTAGATGCTCATATATTTTTTACATACTAATTTTTTCCCTTTTCCCCTTTATATATATATATATATATATATATATATATATATATATATATATATATATATATATATATATATATATATATATATATATATATATATATATATATATATATATATATATATATATATATATATATATATATTCCCATGATGTAAGCTTTTTAATTCGATAGGTAAATTATTAAATAATTCAGGAGCATAATGATTTCTTACTCTAGTTCCATATTTATTACAACATTTTGAAACTTTGTTTATATCTTCGAGTTTGTCTGAAGGTTTGTGATGATGGTATTTTAGTGTTATTTATATACTGGACTATTTCCATGATCTAATATAAATATTGAATGTCTTTAGAAAAATAACTTTATTTAAATATTTCAAATATATTCAACTGTTAGTTGTAGCACACAGGTTATATATGTATAATATTTTGAGAGGTATTATTCTTCCCTCTTCTTCAGATGTTGCTGGTCTGATCAGTGACAGCACTAGCATTTAAAATGGCTTTATAGAAGGTTTTTTGAGAGTGGTAACGAAATTTTTTTTTCTATAATTATACAATCCAGAAGTTGATTGAATAATAATGTATTTCTTTTGTATACACTTTTTTTCTTTATTAATATATTATTCTTCTATTAGATCAATATTTTTTTTGCAATAACGCTAATCTATTAATATTAGAAAAGCTTGCAAAACCATAAAGTGTTATTCCATATCTCAATAAAGATTCACATATGTATAACAATAAGAATATTTAAAAGAAAATAGCTTTGATTTTGTAGAACATTCTTATAAAATATCTAAATTTATTAATTACTATGCTTATATGATGTTTCCAAGTCATTTTTCATCTATTATCATTCCAATATATCTAATATAATTTATTTATTCTACTTTTATACATTTATCATTGCATATTACATTATTGTCGTATAAACCCTTATGTGCATGCAGATGGATATCAATATTTTTATATTTCATGTGAGCAGAGCATATTAACATACATTTTGTTTGTTCTCCATTTATATAAATCTCTCTCTCAAAGCACTAAAAGACAATTTTGTTAAACTTTCTTGAGATTCTTTAATTACAATATCAATATAGTATTTACACTCATAATTCAAACAAATAAAACAATATTTTATTTCTATAATAATTCATTGCTAATATAAGCATCCAATAAATCATCATCCTTTATTGATGGACACATCAATCACAATCTAGTACAAATATATAATAAATATTTAGCCTTATAATAAATTCAGAACCTATTACTCATTACTATATACGGTAAGCATACTTAAAATACATATATAAATAATTTAACTCATATTTCAACAAATAATTTTAAAAAATACAGATTGTCACTTCTTTACAAATATATCTTAATCACCACTAACAAACTAATCAGCAGATAAAACTATTAGATTATCCATTGGGAGTTATATTTGTCCAAGCATCTACTTATTATACCCCTCCAGTATACAATTCTATTATACTTTTTGTTTCTTTTCTAAGGCTGTAGACTATATACTGGTAAGTCTTATGATAAAGCCACATATTGAGAAAACTAATTTTACTAATCAGAATCAAGGTCGAGAAAGTCAAATTATGTAATAATAGGGAGAAAATTTCGATATAACTGTACCGTGTGTATATATATATATATATATATATATATATATATATATATATATATATATATATATATATAGATATAACTATATTTTGATATTCTGTCATTATAATTATTAATGTTAAAGTAATACTAATTCAGAGTTTAAATTTAAAAAAGTTTATTATACCAAGTATACTTTCAATGCTTTCCTGTCATATATAGGTGTGTAATCAAACTGCTTTATTAGATTGGTATTAAATTTATATGCACTCACCCATCAATAATATTCAAATTGAATCAAATTTAAGGTGTCTTACATTTAATAACATTATTTTTATGTCAGTTATATTAATCTTTTCAACTTTTCATTTAAACTTACATTATCCCTATTGAGATAATGTTTATGTTGCAAAATTTGTTCAACTTTGAACGCTGCTTATATTGCATTCATGTTATCGCAATATTTATATGAATATTGGACTAAATCCATTTTTACTGTATTTTATACAAACCTATTTAACATTATTAATTTGAATTATTTACAGCTTATTAAATGTGATTTATGACCTTTCTTATTTTCATTCTATGACACTACAAAACTTCAGTATGTCAGCAAAATTTCGATGATTACCCATATTGTAATAACTGATATGAGGGCATCACTAGGCATGTGGCCTAGCACTAGATTGAGCAGATTCTTCAATGATTGTAGTACTTATTTATGTATTATGGTCACATAATTTCAAGGCTTAATCTTACATGAATTCTAATAAGTATATTTTAGTTCTTACCAGAGAACACAGTAGCTGTTAATGTTATAATTAAATTAAAACAAAGGCATTTAAGCATGGCTTTAAATATTTATTATACTCATTTTCACTACTAACTATGTTCCTAAGTCTCCCTTCATAGTGCTCCAAACTGACTCAATTTATTTCTAAGACAAAATACCAGTATAAAATTTAAACTCAATCCATTATCATTTTAATATAGTCCAATTATTAAACATTTTATACCTTTTTCCTTGAGGGAACATGCACCACACAAATCCTATGAATGACAATGACACAAGTTTATTATGGAGACCCTGTCTAAATAGGGGTGAACTTTAAGGCAACTTATTATACAAGGGGGTAGTATTGTACTACACTCCAACCCTCTCCCTTAGATGTTAAATAATTTTATTGTTATCCTTAATGAATGACATAATTTTCCAGTTGTTTTCTTAAAACCATCAATTTTTACTTTTACATACTCCTGACTCTGGCATAAGTTTCCAGGTGTTTGCTTATGGGTGGAATGCTTAACTGATATTTATCCCCCACCCCCTATTTGTCTTTCAAGGTTGAGCAATTAACATTTTAGGAATCTAACCTATACAAATGTTTGAATTTAAGAAAAATGAATGAAAAATATACATAATCAAATGGATAAAACTAAGTAATATAACACCATACCTTCTTATTAATTCATTCACAATAACATAATAAATCCCTATTAAAAATTCCACAGGCTATTGTTGAAACTTTTAATGTACAATGGACTCAGTTAATAGAGTCTAGGTTGCTATTACACTAATTAGAATAAAGATTCACAAAGCAACAGTTCACATTTACCCTGGATGATCAACTGTATAAATTGTGACCAAGAGGGTACTATCCATGTATGCCTTAGTGTATAACTGCTGGTGTGAATCCTTCTCTGGTTCCTGAACTCATCCTCAGCTAGTTAGCTGGCTTCATTCTTTTCTAGCTGGATATCACTTGGACGGCTCCAGATGTGACTGTGAAACAGTTTTCCCAGGGAGAGATATCCTTGGTGTCCTCTAGCCAGAGAACATTTTCATGATGATGGATAATAACACTTTTAAAGGAAAAGTTTTTAATTCCTTGAACAAAAGAAAACTCCACAATTTATACATTTTCTGAGAACAGGATTCATACTTTGCAGTTTACTTTTTAGCTACATTTCATCATTTTGTAATTTCTGTCCTTTTATTCAAAAAATTATTGATCAATTAGGCAATAGATAGACTCTAGCAAAACTTTTAATTGCAAATACATTTTGTATCTCGAGTTTCAACAAAAGAGTTAATTGCAATTAATTGCAAATCTCTCTAATCCCCCCCCCCCAACACACGTTATTCCTAAAAACACACACAATAAAGCTTTTAAGAAAAAAACTTATATCTCAAGATACTATTTTATCCTGAGCTATAATTGATTTAAATAAATTAATCAAATGAAGAAATCCTGATTTCTTAGAGACAAAAATTCTTTAAAACTGATTTAAAAGATAATATAGTATTTTAAATTTTTTCTATAATCTTGGGACAATTTTACAAAACTAAATATATATATATATTGAAACAGTAAGATTCGTATTGGAATCTTAAGTTTCACCTTTTTCTGTCATCTCTCACTGACCGGTCTATCCCGCCCAAATTTAAACTTTTTGGTATCGAATTGTGTGTGTAGCAATATTAAAAATGTATAAATATATATAGAATTCAGCATAAACACGCACACATTTCGATCTCAAATTAAACGCAATAAATAGGGATAAAATAATATAATTTAGATTTCTTTTAGTTATATAATTTTGTATAATTTTAATCATTTATTTTGGATTATAAAGTTCGTATTTATTGCTTTGTTTAAATTTCGTTTAATAATAATTCTAAAAAAATCTGATGTAATATTTAATTAAAAGTTAAAATAATCTTATGTTCCCTTTTTGTCTTTGAAATTGAAAAGCATCGGTCAGTGATAGATATTAGATTAATTAAAGAAAAATTCCCCAAAGTATAATTAGTAAATGTAAAATGTAAACAATAGAACGGCAGCTTTCTTTAATTAAAAAAAACAACAAAATGCATTGATTATCCTCAGGGCAGATTAAGTAGAACCTAAAATATCTTAACAAAAATGTGAAAGATCAAGCTAAAAAAGAGGCCATCTTAGACTTGCTGGAGACATTCACTTAAACTTTAGCTCTGCTCTCGATCACTGAGAGTCTCCAAAATATAAAATAATTTGTTCTTGCCAAGGTGTGACCAAGTAAAGCACCTAGATTATTCGCCATCGGGAGATGGCCTGTCGGATGCTGAACTTTCCATTGCCTGTCATAAATTAACCATGAAGATCTGCTGCCTGAAATAAATGAGAAAGCTGCTGCTGCTGTGAAAGTAAAATGAAACGTCTAAATACAAGAAAGAATGGCCACTCATGAGCTATTTGCTACTTAACCAATGGACTCGGAAAACTTCTTATAAAACAGGTACCTGTCTGTGTTCAAACGCTAGAGTACTCTAATAATATGCTATAGTTCTTCTTCATACTACTTATCTAAATTATAAAATGTAAAAACTACCATTTGTATAACTAAATTGAATAATTAATTTAATATGTAAATTTCTCTAATAATCTAGCTTACCTCACTCTATCTGGGGTGTGTATTTCTAAAATCTACATTTTATCTATATTTATTATTTAATTATTGCATGCTCACAATTGTCTCTATTTTCAAAGTTTAAATCTATGATCGTTTAAAACAATGAATGTGTGTCAAATTTTCATTAATATTTACTTTCTTTAATAACTTAACTTTCATATAAATCGACATGCATTCAATGCTTCATTTATTGTAATGCAGGGGTCTACAACTTCGCAAATGGCTGGCATATTAGTTGTAATCATTCCCAGTTTAGATATGTTTTGTATATATTAAATCATCATGAATAATTCCAGAAAATTACATTTCTTTGAGAGTCACCAACGTTTTTTAGTAAATGTTGATAATGTTGGGCCGAATTAGAAATCCATTTAAATCTTATCATAATCGTTTATAAGTATACATGTGTTACGTTTTAGAGACGCGATGATCTATTCCGCCGTAAATATTCCGGATTCTTCAGGGTTGAAATTAACCCCCGTTGTCCTACACAAGCGGGCATAATGGGTGCTCCCATAGGATTTGACCTGTCATGCAGCCAGCTGGCAAATTGCGACACATACCGCTTGTCCCTGGTTATGCTTATGTGACACCTTACTTCATCGGGCCGCGGCAGAGACCAGCCCGACAGTTTTATAAACTCATTCGCGGCATTGCAGTTTCAATATACTGCCATTCCATATCGCCTTTCTAAAGCGTACCACATGTTCCTTTGCTCAATTCTATTATTCTACATATCACTCCGCCTCTGCATTATCTTCGTAATTCACTCTCAAATAAATGTTGCCCTTAGTCATAAAATAAATAGTTTAATTAAATAAATATATGTCCGCCACTACTCTTAAATCTTACTTTAGACTCTTGCATTGCAAAAGTATAAATTCCCCAAGGCATGCATTAGAAATACTTACTCGAGAATTTTAGGTAGCTAGATTACGCCTTCAAATAAATGTATTCCTTTTGTAAACATTACAGTATCGAAAATACCGCTACTGAAATCCTCAATATAAATTAATGTCTAAATAAATAAATGTATTCTTTAAAATATAATCATGTCGCAAATCCCGCTACTGAAGCTGTTATTCCATAAAATATTATTAGATTGTTTTATTAAAATGTATTAATAAATAATTTTAAACTATACATCTGCAGTTATGTTTCATTTATTCGATACCCATTCTATATAATATTTTCTCGATTATGTAAATATGAATGTTTAATTAATATTAGTTTGGTTATTGGCTAACTCGAGAATAAAATCATGAGTCTCTTGCATATCCCTGACCACCGTGCCTAAAGAAATATTTACTAATGTTGCATCAAATGTGTTGTTTCGTGGATTGTATTGTGGAACCGATAAACTATGTTCGAACTCAGTACCATGGGTGGCTTCGCTACTTGATGGTGCTACTGTTCTGTATGGTGGTCGAATTCTGCACTATGTTTACGAGTCACACATTTTCTGACCATTACAATATATTGTAGCCTTTGGTTTATTTCATCTATAAACCAATTGTAAAAGGAAATAATTGTAGGCAAAAAAAAAAAATTTTTTTTTTTTTAAATGTAAGAAAAGTTAAAAAGTTTTATTTGAGAAATCAATAACTATATAGCTCAAAAGTAACATCTATAGAGGTGTTTGTATAAAATATAGCTAGCATTATTTAATGCAGGGGGGATGATTGATTTTTTTTTGTACACTGCTATAATAATTTACAAATATGATAATTGAGAAATAAATATTTATATGGCTAAGATAAAGTCTTTATGAATTTTAATATCTATTACTAAAAAGTTGGTGAGAATTAGAATTGAATTGATTATCAGTAGGTTTAGTTTAACAGTTTCTTTTCAGGAGAATAAGCTTAAAATTATAAGAAATTATAATTGATATTATGCTTGTAATTATAAGAAATTATAATGGATATTTTGTGTTCATGTAGTCTGAATAAGCAGTTTTCTGTTTCATGCTCTGCATATGTAGGTATGTGTGAATACAGATATATGGGTTTGATTTTTTTTCTTTCCTTTATAGAAATTGACATAATTTTCTATATTATTTCATGATAAGTGTGGAAAAGGGAAAGGAAAAGATAAATGAATCTGTTATAATTTATTATTTCTAGCTCAAAAATGTAAATCTAAATAAGAAATTATTTAAGTAAAAGGAATGTAACATTTGTTTTACCAAAAAGTGTCAGTAAGCGTATCTTTTGATTAGATTTTCTTTTAATTGCTTTTCCATAAATTAACAGATAATGTGTTAACCAAAAGATGTGGTTTAAGATAAAAAAAGTTGTCAAAATTGACAAGTAATAAATGGTTCAATTATTCATTCTGAGAGGGAAATTTTGATTAAGATTTGAGAGGAAGTACCTGGAAAGGGAGGGGTTAACAGATATTTTGTTCTCCCTCCTCCTTGTGAATATAAAAGGGGAGGGAGAAAATGAACAGCGGAACTTTTGCTAATTCAGAATGAGAAAAAAAAACTTTGGCTAATTCAGAATGAGGGGCTAACTCAATTAATTTATCTCTGAAGGCTTCTCTGAATTTTTTTTTTAATTTTGTTTCTCAGAGTTTAATAATGTGTTTAAGTTTACAGTATAACCAAAATATGAATTTCTAATTCATATATAAGTGGTGCACATTTTTCTCTCTCAAGTCAATTATAAAGAAATCAACTTTTAATAAGATATTCTATACTGAATGCCACAATCTGTCTATTTGGCTTATTAAAAATTCATGTAAGGAGAGAACTATCAAACTTTTGTATGATATTGAAAGACCAATTCATATTGCAATAATTATTTGGCTGGTTAAAATTTGTTTGAAGAAACCGCAGAAAACCTCTGTATGATGTTTAAGAGCTAATTCGTGTTTGATAATCTGAATCTACTTGTTGTCTATATTTTGAGTCTTAAAATGAAAAAGAAGAAGAAAGGGGAAATGAATGAATTTAAACCCAGGAAGAAACTCATCAAAGTGAAAGGTAATCAACAGAACACTTTTTAAAATTTATTAATTATCCTGTAGCTACATTTTGATTTCAAATAACTGTCTATGTTTTTATCTATTTTGATTCAAATAACTGTCTGTGCATTTTTATATACATTTGAGTAAAAATAACTGTCTGTACTGTGCGTCTATATAGCTATCTCCAAATAAAATGAACTGAATACAGTAATTAATTGATGGACAATCGAAGGAAAAGACATTGGAAAGAAATTATTGTAATGTTTGATATTTATTCTTTATTTCATTTTGTTTATATAATATGTCATTTATTCTTTATTTCATTTTGTTTATATAATATGTCGCATGTTTACCACTAGATTATGTTAATTTATTTTTTTTATGTTTTTAAAATGTTTAAAGGAAAGAAAGGAAAATGATTTTGATCCCATTGAAGTATAAATGCTTATGTAAATTTTAAAAAAAAATAGAAAAATGATATAAAATATGTTTTTTTTATTCTTAACTAAATTTTTTATTTGTGCTTAATATTAGATATGAAGAGTGATTGGATGGTCATGTGAAAAAACCATACTTATGCTATAAGTGTTGATGATCTGTTATTAATATAAATATTAGGTGTATATTGTTGGCTTGACTGTTTAAAATTGAAATAATTCATATATGTTTTGATTCGGGATCTTGTTAGTCTTTGTCATTTATCTAGACTGTAATCGATGTATGTGTGGGCATATATAAAGCTATAAATGCTTGTCATTGCTGGAGTAAACTTATCCTACCACCTCATAGATGGGAAATGGCTGTCTCATGATTTATTTACCATGGTAGTAGGAGATGACTGATTTTCACTCCATTTATTTTGTTGAGATAGGGAATTATTAATGGAGTTATTGTTGAGCTGTAGAAAATGTTTTGCACACCTATATAGAGAGTAAGTGTATAGACAAGAGCTCTTCACATGATTCTAGGTCTCAAGAAAAGATCTCTCTCTCTCTCTCTCTCTCTCTCTCTCTCTCTCTCTCTCTCTCTCTCTCTCTCTCTCTCTCTCTCTCTCTCTCTCTCTCTCTCTCTCTCTCTCTCTCTCTCTCTCTCTCTCTCTCTCTCTCTCTCTCTGGCTAAAGCAAACAGTTCAAGTTAGAAGTTGTTGTTTGTTTGTTTTTTTGTTTTTAATTTTCCTTACCAAGACGCTGATGTGTGCACGTTATAAATACTGCATAGTGATGTGGGATATGAAGAGTGTTTTTCTTATGTAGGACAGAATAAAAGTTGCCCTGACAGGATGAGAATTCAGTCAGATGAATATGTGTTGATGGGGAATTACAAAGATTTTAGTTTAGAAGCTAACCGATCTGTGGTCGATTTTTGTGAAGGATGGTAAATTGAGGATCGTCAAGCTAGGGCAACAAGCTGACCTATCAAATATATACGGTCGAAAAATGTAAAGATCTGACAGGCATTAATGTAAAAGTATGGGTTTTTGAATTTAAACCCATCTGCAAGGTCAGTAGGGGATTTTTCATGGCATATCAGCCTTCTTCATAAGAAATGTAAAAGTTATTGCTTGTTGAAATGATTTAGAAATTGATGATTATTTATCATTGCTGGTTAGAATAATTGAAACAAATAAATTATTTTGGAATAGTCCAATGGATAATGTTTACCATAAAAAGGGGGGAGTAGGAATTTATAGGTTTTCCTAAAGTTAAATACAGAATTCTGATTCCATGCGTGAGCGTTTGTTTGTTGTTGTTTTTTTTTTTTTTTTGATAAATAAATGGGTCAAAACAATGAATAAGTCATTCAGAAAATTGGTTAATTTTGAATGTATTGGTATTATAAATATTAGTCTTTATTAGATCTGAATCATATATTTGAGTGTAACAATATTATATTTAAGTAGTTTTATTTTTTATTTTCATCATTATTGTTATAAAATTACATTGCATCTTGTGTTTTGATGTTTCAAAGATCTCCAGAATCTACATCCAGCACCTATATCTAAAGTAATATTAGTTCATATTTAAATTTAATTATTCATTTTTATATTGATAATTTATTTCCACGATCGATTTGCAGTAGTCATTATTATATTGATCCATATTCGATTCACATAATTCATTTTGTATAAGTCACTTTTATATAATTCATTTTCAGATAATTTATCTTCATAGTTAATTTGCATAATCTAATTTTATGATTTATTTCCGTATTTGACTTTCATAAGTAATTTTTGATCAATTTATATGATTAATGCCCATGTTTTATTTCCATAGTTTACTTTGGCAAAATATGATAGATTTAAAATTATTAATTAAAATTTGGTCAATAGATTAGATATAATAGAATAAAATGATAGAGAATAGTTAGGTTAAGTTTAATAAATTTAATCTTTTGGTTCGTTGTAATGTTGTGAATATTGAAAGCAGACATAAAATCCCTTTCCTGCTCTAGGTGTTTAGAGTGATTCCCACTAGTAAACTCCTATTAAAATTTATTTTAACATATTTGGGATCATATCCATTACAATGTAATTGCTTATAAGGGCACCTCTTGGCAGATCTAGACCTTGAGAAAGAGCAGTTCGATTATTAGTCTAAGAGCTAGTTTGTAAGTCAAGTAGCATATTATAATAAAATTATTATACTATTATTAAAATAGGTATCATGAATTGATAGTTGATCGAAAGATATATGTGTGTTTAGAGAAATAAGATTAGGGATTCTCAGATTAGAGAACATAACACAGACATTCCGTGTTATATAATTGTAGCTATTAAAAGTGATAGATGCTGAGAATGAAAAATAAAGTAGTGGAATTAAATGGGGAGGATTTATTTATGATAATTTTTATCTTGTATTAAATTAAATAATAATTTTATATTATGAGCATAAATTATGAGTTCTCTGCATCGATTACTGATTTATTTCCAGTCATATATAAATGAGAAATTTATATAATATTTTCCGTAGTTACTTGAGATCAGATATTTACAATAAAGTTGTGGAAGAAAGTTATTACATTATTATGAATTTAATAATAAATTTACCATGAAATATTTGCATGACTAATGCTAGGTTTGAAATTAAGACCACATAGATTAAATGGTTTTATCAATATTATTTTTTTAAGAGACGATTTAGTTACTTTCTCCATTATCTTCTATAGTCCTAAACGTGTCTAATGATGATGATCGCTGGTGGATATTATGATTTATAGTTGCAATTTGGTGCCCGGCTATACTTGATCTTATTGTTAATATTAATATATAAACACACTAGCCATCCCTTGTTTGATCCTAAAATTTAATATTAAATTCAATTGACTAGCTACTTGAAATAAATGAGAATTTGTTGAGGTTAAATAAGTTAAAGATTGCGCTGAGGAAAGTTGAGGTTACTATATATATATATAGTTTGCTACCATTAAAATTATTATTTTTATTATAATTACAATTTTGTTTTAATTAACAGACATTTTATATATATGAAACTTGCAGAAAATACCTTCTTAATACCTAACAACACTTATTATTATAAAGTGTTGATTAATTTTCACTTTTTTAATTTATTAACATTATAATCTTTGAAGCGAAAATTTAATAATCGTATTTTAATATAGAAATTCAAAAGACTGGACTGCAAAAACACTTATTTGCAAATTAGCAACATTGTATACAGAAAGGAGCATGAGAAATTCATTTCAGATATGTTATCACTATACAAATGAAAACAAAAAGGCATGATGAACAAAAATGAAACTATTTCATCATTAAAAATATTCACTAGGTAACAATAACCCTGTTTAAATTAATATACTAAAATAATACAGTTGTTTTCTCACCTACTGGATGAGCCACCAGATGATGCTGCAGAACCACCAAGAACCCTGTAATTGATATTTTTCTATTCAAAAATCGGTAAAAATTCAATTTGAGAAAAATCAAATTGTCAAATGGTAGACCCCCCCCCCGTACGAGAAATCGGTCAAAATCGATGACATTGAAATGTAAAACAAAAATAGGTCAAAATCGCTGAAATAGAAATTTAAAACAAAAGTTTATTAGAACATCAAATTGTCAAATGGTAGACACACACACACACCCCGCACAAGAACCTATGAAATTAAACAAAAACATACTAAATCTGAAAGCGATTTAAAAAAGAATCACTCTGTTATCTAACTAACAGATATAATAATAATTCTAACTTTAATAACAGACTAATACATTTTAAGTAATCAATGTTCGTATTAACCTATAATAGCGTCATTAGAGTTTAAATTCAGTTAATATGTGTTACTCTATTACTAGTCTATATCATAAATTATTGCAAATACTCGGATTAAGTCGCTATCAACAAAATAGAAATAAAATAATCAGAATAGAAAATTGAAATTTAAAACAAAAGTTGATTAGAACATCTGAGGCGAGTAATGTTTAGAACCCCACCCCCACCAAAAACCCCAGAAAGCTTGATGAATCAATATTTTGAGAAAATGCATATATATAAATTATTTGATTTAAAATCATATATTATAACACTGCAAATGTACAATCACTTTTTCTTTTAAAATATATATGTTCTCCAATAATATCAACAAATTAAAAATCCTTCTCCTTTTCAAAAACTTTATTTTTTTATATCAATACTGAACATATTTATTTAATACAAACTCCAAAAATAACTGTAAGAAGATAAAAACAGTTGAAACGTTGGAGTTTTGTATTATATGTATTATATAAATTGTTACATTTACCATTTTCAAACTCCCTCCACTCACAACTTATAAATATATGTTCAGTATTGATACAAGAAAATAAAGTTTTTGAAAAGAAAATGAAGGATTTTTTAATTTGTTGATATTATTGATTTATAATTTAAAACAAGAAAAAGTATTATTTTCCATTTTTTAAAAAAATTCTTTCACTTTTATTTTTTAAATCGCTTTGAGATTTAGTATGTTTTTGTTTAATTTCGTAGGCTTTTATTATAGTTTTTTTCTCATTTATTTCATAGGATTTTAAAAATAGCATTCATAATTTGCACTTTACTTATTTTTCATTGAACCCTTCGTGCGGAGAGGGGGGGTTCTAAACATTACTCGCCTCAGATGTTCTAATCAACTTTTGTTTTAAATTTCAATTTTCTATTCTGATTATTTTATTTCTATTTTGTTGATTTTATATATGTGCGACTTAATCTGAGTATTTGCAATAATTTATGATATAAACTAGTAATAGAGTAACATATTAACTGAATTTAAACTCTAATGATGCCATTATAGGTTAATATGAACATTAATTACTTAATATGTATTAGTCTTATTAAAGTTTGAATTATTATTATATATGTTAGTTAGATAATATTTTTTCAACATATATGTGTTCAAGTGTATCAGTGTTATAAAATAGAGTGGAGAATGGTGGGTCGTGTGAAAGTCTGTGCTCATATGCCCTATATATTACATATATAGACAGGGGTTACAATAAGCCTAGTTATTATAGTAGATATGTCTGTCCATCCCTTGTATATATATATATTAAATGGATTATGTCCTGAACATGAGGGGTCATATTGAGTTTAAGTCAACATGGGTGTGACAAGAATATCAGCTTCAGAGTGGCCTTTGAGCATTCCATCATCAGATTTTCAATTGGATGGACCGTTGAAGAGTTGGAGTGTGGAGTGGATTGAAGCCTGTCCATTAAAGTGTGAATATTGGCTATCTTAATATATATCTGAGCACTTATAGCATATATTTGTAGAGATGGTAATATAGCCCAACTGATGATTGCTAGTTTAGTATGAAATACCTTTATTGGTGATTATTTATCTTTTTAGCATATATGTGTTCAAGTGTATCAGTGTTATGAGATAGAGTGAAGAGTGGTGGGTCATGTGAAAGTCTGTGCTCATATGCCCTATATATTACATATATAGACACAGGTATATAATAAGCCTGTGTTTTAGTTATTATTAGTTTTTTAGAAAATTTAAAGGGTAACTGAATAATCAAATGATGAAGAATTTTGAAATGACACTGGTTATTGAGTTTATGACCACTCTATTTCCTTACAAAAAATTACAAATAAATGTAAAAATTGACACTTCAAAAGATATTGAAATTACAAAATATTTCTAAAATAAAATTGATACCAAGAGATTATTAATGTAAATTTGATTTGGATATAACAGAAAGTATTTCAAACAAAGAACCAAGAGAAATAAATAAAACAAATGTGGGTATATAGAAAAATTAAAGAAAATTCAAACAGCTCATTCAAAAGTAATAAATGACAATACAGAATTTTTAGAAAGCAAAAATATATCAACAGATGTTTAATAGGATGGTGAATGAGAGAAAAAATAAACACAAGGTAGAGATGGAAGGAAAAAACTTGGAAGGAAAAGAATGCAAAAGTTTACAATTCAAGATAATAAAATGGAAATTCTACATTATGTAACAATATTAAGGTATGAAGAGATATTTCAATAGGATTAAAAAATAGGCATGACTATATCAATATATAAGAAAATTGATTAAATATTTACTAATCTGTTAGTAGAAATAAGATAATGTTTGGATATTCAAACAGTTACCAAAAACAGAAAATAGATGGAGGTAAAACAAAAAAGGGAAATATTTTGTAAAATTGAAAAATGTAATATAAGTTATCCAGAAATAACAAATGCTAGTCATTTATTGATGTATACTGAGTCTAGATGGAAAACCATTAATTTGACTATTGTAGGCTTAACACTGTAAATCATATTATGAATAAAAAAAATTACATTCAAAAACTAAAAAATAGTATTGATAATTAAACGGAATACTTTTGATGGTAAGTGTTATATCCGCCAGTTATAATACTCACTGGCGAACAATCTATGAAGTAAGCTAACCCTTGCCCTGACTATATATGCATACAATAATTTTATCACAAAGACTAACGCAGGTGGAATAAGAAAACAGATTTAATTATAATACCCTAATATATACATATTTACAGTAATCATTAAAACAATCATAATCTATTTATATTAACAAACCCCAAGGTATACAAAAATAATAATGAAGATCTATGCGACCTACTTTATAGTCCCTATGCTGACTCTTGGACGTTCCGAGGCCAACTGCCCGCTCTGGGGCTACCGTGCTAAATAAGCGACGTTCAGCGCCTTTTCCAGTTCATCTGCATCGGTAGAGCTCCCAGTTTTAAGTGTTAAAATGCTTTACTAGTCTTGCATTGGTAGTCGAGAGGTCAGCGCGACTGCCTTACAAGCAGTTGCCCTGGTTGCGGGTTCGCGTCCCGGCCGATGGTATGACACTTGAAAAAATAAAATGCTTTACACTTTCACTCATTTTTTCATTCCTGTTTTTCTGGATTTGATTGGTCAAATCTTGTCCATCCTGGTCGAATCAATCTCTCCCAGTTTACCTTTTGGCTTAAGTTTTACTTTGATTGATTACCTTTTGCAGTTCGATTGCTTTTTAATTAATCATCTTGTTTATCTGCACAGTTCCTTCGTTAATTAACCTTCCTATCTAAAATGATTTCTTTACATGTTGTTTTAAAAAATAACACAGCTATTAAAGTATAATATTATTTTAAATTAACGAAGTATTTTTATCTTCACGTATACATATAACTTAGTATGTATATGCGATAAATTATACACATACATACGTTTAAATATTAAATCCCTATTTACAATATTTACTATTATTATTTTGTGTGTATGTGTATTTTAATTATACACATACATAACAGTAAGTTGTTTTACATAATCTGAAAATATTATGCAAAGATCATTTCGATGAATGATAAAGGAAAATGGAACATTTTTTGTATAGTCTTATGGTTAAATAGTTATAATTAGAACTTCAGGAGATATATTTTTTTGTATTAATCGTTTTATTGATAGTAATATTTGTCTGCTGTTGTAAAATAATGTTATCATTACTGAAAAATTCATAAAGTCAAATTGAGAGAAGATGACAGAAAAAAACATAATAATATAAAAAAGAAAGGAAGGCGTTAATGAATAAATAATTTAAATAGACAATGTTTTCTTTAGTTTTATTTCCTGAGAAAGAAAAAATTTAAGCAGTTAGCTTCTAAAACTTCAATTGTTTGTTGTTGTTTTTTATTTTAATGTATATGTATGTATCAATACGAAGTAATAAAACTTTCCAGATTAAGATACATAATATTTTATGAAATTAGACCGATAGATAAAGTTTTAAAGAATAAATACTTGTTATTGCTTTATCGGGTAATTATTAAAGAATGCATTTATATAAGGCCAGATCAATTATTATATTAGAGAATGAAGACCTCAACATATCTGTATTTATGTTAGATATTAAGGCAAAATTTCTGTGTAAATAAATAAATATTCTAGGTCATGTGTATATAAATATTTTAAGTATATTTTGGGGAATACTTAATTCTGAAATAATCTTCCAGTATTTCTGCCCAAATTCAAAATATAATATTATCTAAACTAATAAATTGTGCATAACAAATAAACGTGTATGGTAAATAATTCGAAAGTACAACTGAAATAGCATGTGTCATTGTCTTACGAGAAATCTGATCAGTAAGATATTAATTTCGCTTCCGATTTATAAACTATAATTTGTAGAAAGTTGTTTTTATATGTATTTATTTATTTTCGTTTTAAAAATATGTTAGAATATTTCCAAGTTAAAAAATATTTTAAAAAAATTTTGAAGATAAATTGAATTAAAATTTTGAACAAGTTATCTATATCGGTAATTTTTGTTGATGTTTAGTTATTTTGATGGCGATTGTTAAACAATTATATCTATAACATATTACACACGGGAAAGAGAAAGCTTAATAAGTCCGTGTGCGTAAAATAAATAAAAAAATCAGATATGTTAATCTTTAACTGAAGTTTAAAGTTTATATCTGTACTAGAGATAATCTGTAGTTTCGATAATGATGATTAATAGTCATTATTGTATTTATCTGAAATGAAAGGCGTCAAAGTTGTGTGTGGAGGAAGTTTGACAATGGTCAATGAAAATGTAACAATTAACTCTAGATAAATACTTTTCATATAATAAAGATATATATGAGAGATAGTGTCCTAGGCCAATTAATGAGTGCTGGTTTAGTACGAAATGCATCTTGGGAGTCATTTGTCTTTTATTATATCTTTATTTAAGTGAATTTAAAAAGAATGGGAAGTAGAAAGTGTTTATTATATCTATAAGATATTACACACGGGAAAGAGAAAGGTTAATAACTCCAAAAAGAAAAGTTAATAGCTCCCTGTGTGTAAAATAAATAAAAAATCAGATATATTATTATTTAACTGAGGTTTAAAGTTTATATTATGTACTAAAGATAATCTTTAGTTTCATAATAATTAGTAATAATCATTATTGTATTTTTCTGAAATGGATGGCGTCAAAGTTGTATGTGGAGGAAGTTTGACCATGGTAAATGAAAATGTAACAATTTACTCTAGATAAATACTTTTCATATAATAAAGATATATACGAGAGATAGTGACCTGGGCCAACTGATGAATGCTGGTTCAGCATGAAATGCATCTTGGGGGTCATTTGTCTTTTATTATATCTTTATTTAAGTGAATTTAAAAGAATAGGGAAATATGTAGGTGTTTATTATATTTCTATAAATAATTGAGATGACTCTGCTCACTGAAATCAATAAGTAATTTATTCTAAATAAAATTTTGGATCCAGTAAGAAGCATAATGTATATTCTTTTTTGGTGGAAAAGTTGATTGAACTTTTACATGCTTTAGTATTATAAGATTGTGGCAAATGAAAATAAATGTGTTAAATGGTAACGCCTATTCATTAATTCATATTTGATATGGTACTTGTGTATAATTCAACCGATGACGTTTTTCACTTACCGAATTCCCTTCCGGTAGGCATCGACGTTTTTTGCATGACAACGTTGTCATGGTAACCAAGTGACTGGCATGATTAATCCATCAGAGAGTCAATTTTTTTTTCCACCTGCGAGATTTAAAATTCGGAGAGAGGTTTGGGAAATTTTTTTATTTTTCTGTCTATTGTGATTTTGCTGTCCACAGTGTCACAGTGACTTTTTTGAGCTCTTCTACTTTGTGATATTTGCATTATTTGCGTTTATGATGGGTGAAGCTCCAACAATTTGCCCAACCTTATTTAATTTGCCAAGTACGGAGGAAGAAGTGATCATCTTCTTACAAGACCATGGACTTCTCCCCAAAAGGAAAATGTGTGAAAATGGGCATGAAATGAAAAAGTATGTTCACAATTCGGGACCCAATTCGGTCAAACAATGGCGATGCAACTTGAAAGATTGTTTATCACAAATCGCCATGAGAAAAGGCACGTGGTTCGTTGGCTCCAAAATGACTTTCGTGACCGCTATACGTTTCATTTACAGTTGGTCCAAACAATTAACATCCATAACATTTTGTGTGGAGGAATTGAATATTTCGAACAAAACTGTTATTGATTGGAACAACTATCTCCGCGAAGTTTGTACATGGAGATTGTTAAGAAATGAAAGGCGGAAAATCAGAGGTCCGGACACAATCGTTGAAATCGACGAAAGCCTTTTCTCAAAATGGAAGAATAATGCCGGAAGAGTCCTACCACAGCAATGGCTATTCGGTGGCATATGCAGACAGACTGAGGAATGTTTTATTGTAGCCATTAGAGATAGAAGTGTGTCTACTCTCATGCAAGAAATTTTGCAAAATGTACAGGAAGGCTCGACTATCTACAGCGATTGCTGGAAGGGATATAAGAGCGAAGAGTTAGTTGAGGCTGGATATGAACACCATTGTGTTAATCACACATACAACTTTGTAGACCCCACAAGAGGCGTACATACACAAAATGTTGAAAGGTTGTGGGGTTTGGTCAAATGGCGTAATAAAAAACACAGAGGGACAGCATGTCAGCACCTGGACTCATATTTGAGCGAGTTTATGTGGAGGCAGTCATATAAAGCTGATCCTTTCGCTGCGATTTTGGAACATATATCCCAATTCAGTACTCCACAGTGAACGCTATTTGTAAGTAATTTACATTTTTTTTCTAATAATTATACTTTTAGAATTAATTATATTATTGAATATAGACAATAAGTAATCCAAATGCATGTATTTCTTAAGTTTGCCATTAATGCCATATTCACATTAAATCTTTATTCTAAATGTACAAACAATTTCTGTTAATATTTCTTCAGTTATCACGGCCTGTGATAACACGTTTTAAAGACGATCGCCATTAATGCTACATTCGCAGTAATTTTTTTTTGTTAAACTTAGAAAAAAAAATTTTCTAATATTTCTTCAATTATGAAACTTCCACTTAATTACATTTAATTTGTAAATAATTTTCAACAATTTTTAACTATAATAGCAATATACAGTAGGTTTTAAAATTAGCAAATGTATGTAAATAGTACAGCATGAATTATGTTTAATTTGTAAATAATTTTCAACATTTTTTTAACTCAAATACCAATATACAGTAGGTTTTAAAATTAGTGGTGGTTTTCATGCATGTCAATTTTCAATAATTTTTTTGTTTTTATATTTTGTATTGACCTTATTTTGTATTTCATGCATGTATATTTTCAATAATTTGTGCTTTTTCTTGTGTTTTTTTTTTCAGGTAAAGTGTTTTTGATCTGTTTTTTTTTTTTAAATTTACAAAAAATTTTTGTTAATATTTCTCATTAATTCGTGTAAAGTGTTTTATCTGTTTTTTTGTTTTTTTTTTAAATTTACCAAAAATTTTTAGGTTTTAAAATTAGAAAATGTATATAAAAGTACGGCAAACTTCCACTTAATTATGTTTAATTTGTAAATAATTTTCAACAATTTTTTAAGTATAATGCCAATATACAGTAGGTTTTAAAATTAGCGGTGGTTTTCATGCATGTAAATTTTCAATCATTTTTAGTTTTTATATTGATCTTATTTTGTATTCATGCATGTACATTTTCAATAATTTGTGCTTTTTCTTGTATTTTTTTCCCCAGGACCAAGAAACATGGTGGTGTCCATTTTCTGCCTGCCTGCCATGTAATATGTAAATTTTTTATTAAATTGTTATATTTTTCGCCATTTTCTTTTCTTTTTTTATCTTGTGTATAATTCAACCAATGACGTATTATCCTGAAGGCATATCAGTCTAATCTTGCGATTTTAACGTACCGTGTTCACGTGATCTGCGGCCACATTTTAGCGATTACATGTGTCTGCAGATCACTTGGAGACGTTATCTTAAAAATCGCAAGATTAGACTAATATGCCTTCAGGGTAATACGTCATCGGTTGAATTATACACAAAATACCTTTGATATTATTAAATATAATATCTGTATCTGAGATTAAATAAAATATAATAATCTCCAATCTAATAAAGAATTATTATTCATTATTTATATATTCAGCGAAAGGTGAATCTTACTAATAGATGTAAACTAAAAAAATTAACATATGCAGACTAAATTTACATATCATAAATTCAAAATTTAAAATTGTAGATTATAAGATTTAGAGAACTAGAACTTGCTGCAGTAGGCAAAAAATGATTAAAATATATGAAAACCATTGACACGTTGTTTTTATGTTTCAGTAATGGCATTTATAAAACTGAAATACAAAAGAGTGCTTATTGAAGCCTTTATACAAATAAAATTGAAGTGCATGTCTAAAATGAAAAAAAGACAAATTAATAAAAATTTGCACCCCTATAAATGATAATATACTTGTTTTTAAATATTATTTAAAGTAAAATCAATATTGAAGGAAATAAATCTACTTAAGAGTATTTAATGAGTATGCATGTATTTATTGTGCAGAACTTATTGAGAGTTTGTGCATGCTATACATATATATACGTGTGTGTGTGTTGTATGTACTTGTGTGTTAAATTAAAGAATGCATAAAGTTAGATGAAACTCATATACTAATAGAATGCCCATAACTGCTACAGTTTCAACCATTCTACTTGTGGTTAAAAATCTAAGTCTGAGTCATGCACCTTAAATAAAAGAAATTCTCTTATCTAATAGGATGCAATTTGTTAAGTATAACTGATTTCAAGACTATTATAAACACAAGCCTAAATTTAAATAAGTTAAGATCTTAATTCCAAATGCAAAGCATGTCTAATAAATAATCAATTTATACTTTGAAAAAACGTTCACATAACAGCATAAAGCTAGATAAAACTCATATAGTAATAGATGTAATCAACTGCTAAAGTTTTAAGCATCCTAACTATGTTGGATTTTTAAACACATGTTGTGTGGTTGAAACTATTAGTAGTTGGTTATATGAATTTTTATTTAGCTTTATGCAATTTTTAATTTATTCTTATATAGTTATGTTGGAGTATTCTGCAAACTATAAATTGATTATTTATTAATTGTATTTTATATTTGGAACATATTATAAGTTTGTTTAATAGCTATAATAACCTTAGCTTATTAAATTTACCCTTGTGTTTGTATTAGTCTTGAAATATAACTTGCACTCTATTTGTTAAGAGGATTTCTTTTATCCAATCTGTATAATTCAAATTTGTTTTTGTAAACACGGTACTGTTGAAATTGTAATAGTTAGTGGCATTCTATCAATATACATATACATTTTTTTTATAAATAATGTGTTTAATAAAATAAAATTAAAAATCCCCACGTTTCGACAAGGTAACATTTGTGCCCAATAAGTAAAGAATACCGATGTTTCGACAAAATAATTGCTCTAATCCAGTCAAGGGCTAGTGTTATCTTGTCAAAACGCTTACTTGATGAAGGAAAGTGTTATTTATTGGAATGTTGGTATTTTTTTTTTTTTTACTTTAATTTTATTTTATTAAAAAAGTTGCTCCGAAAACATGATTTATAAAACATCCTTTGCCTGTGAAAAAACTCATTTCAATATATAAATAATTTGACAAAGATTTCTTTTGTGTATTAAAAAGTTGTGTCAGATTTATGAATAGGAATAAAAATATTTTATTAACAAGCAAAACTATTTTAAATAATTTTATTTCGAATCATATAATTCGCCAAATTCTAAAATACAATTACTGCATCTCTTTCTGTTTTTCATTTATTCCAGTATCATTGGTCCACTACTCACCTAAATAACAAAAAAAATAATTTGTATATTTTAAAACTACAACTCTCTCACTCGTTCTCTCTCTCTCTCTCTCTCTCTCTCTCTCTCTCTCTCTCTCTCTCTCTCTCTCTCTCTCTCTCTCTCTCTCTCTCTCTCTCTCTCTCTCCCTCTCTCTCTCTCTTTCTTTAGTTATATATTTCAAATCTATTTATATAAATAATAAGTTGAATTAAGATATCAAATTATGAAATAGCCAACTTTTGAAATTATAAACTATGAAACACAAAAAATCACAGAATCAACTTCCGATATTTGCTTTTTATCATATATATGTACAATATGATCTACATATACTGTTCATTATTTTAACTAAAAAACTGATTTCTATTAGAACTACAATATAAATAAATTGTTAACAATTAAAGTCAGCAAAAAAATTGTCTTTACTTATTTTGAAACATTTTACAAATTTTTGAAAGGTTACAAAGAATTTAGTTAAAGGTTTAGTCAGCTATTTACTATTTCATTGTATCAAAAACATACAATAGTTTCTCTCAAAAAATAAAGAAAAGAAACTTAATATTTCAAAAAGTAGGTAAATAATTATCAAATAATTTCTAAACTAGAAAAACAAATGCTACTATATATATAAACAGCATCTGAAATTTCTAACATTGGTTCTAACTTTTAACAGCAACCTGGTGAATATTAATTCCTTATTAACAAAAGATATTTTTATTCTTAGTTCCACAGATTATTTAAAATCTATTTTTTCTACGCGACATAAAATTGTCTATTGTAGATCTGACACTTTTGAAGATAACTCAATCAAAGCAAATTAAATTAATAAATCTGAATCAGAAAAAGATTGTCGCTATAAACAGTTAAGAGATGGCATATCTGCAGATATATTATAATTCCAAAAATCATCCAAAATAATGTCATTAACAACTTTAAAAGATATATTCTTAAGAATGTCAATTGAAAAATGAATACTTTGTATATTTAGTAGCATTCAATAGATGAGTAAATTGGTATGTAGGTGAATTAGCAAATACTTTACTCCGTAGATAAACAACTATATATTTGATATTAAATATAAAGCAAATATATGCTAGTATCTAAACACTTTACTTTATCATGTCATACAATTGATGATTTAACAGTAATCATTTTTTCAATTTTTTTTCCAGCATTAGACAGCAAGAAAGAAATCTTGATAAATAAAATCTTTCATCAATGAATTAAATCTAAAAATAAATACTGTTATATAATTAAATTACTATTTTTTAATACATTAAATTTGTTTTCTGCATACTTACATGGATATGAAAGAGTAGTTTTTAATCGTATATGTTTGTGTGCTTGCAGGTGTATGTAAATGTAAGCATAGCCTACTTTGTTCTGTTATCAGTATTAATACTTTATATGCAAACAATCATTTTTTTATAATAAGGATTTGATAGAAATACATAAATGTAAGTATATAATCTCATGCATTTGAAGAGTTTGTTTGATCGTTCGTTCTTTGCAATTCGAAATGCAATAGTGCATTAATAATTTATTTTAAGGAAAAACAAGTTGTTTTGTTATTGTTGTTGTTATGTTTTTTATTGTAAGCAATGTAAATCTTTGGTAAACTAAAATAATAAATAATTGACTAAACGTTTTAACAAAATATCTCTGTAGCTTACAGAAGTCTTCAAAATGCTTCAGGATAATTGATAATTTTTTGCTAATTTTAATTTTTGCCCATCTTGATAAAATCTCATTAAATGCATAGATACGACTTCTGTTATTGTGCATTTTGTTTAAATATATATATGTAAACTTATAAATAAATATTAGAAAATACAGTAATTAAAATTTGTTAAAAAGAACAAAAAATATAAACGTTCTTTTTAAATGTACAGATTTATGCAGACAGACAGACAGACAGATAGACAGATAGACAGACAGACAGACAGATAGACATGAACAGACAGACAGACAGATAGATAGATAGATAGATAGATAGATAGATAGATAGATAGATAGATAGATAGATAGATAGATAGATAGATAGATAGATAGATAGATAGATAGATAGATAGATAGATAGATAGATAGATAGATAGATAGATAGATAGATAGATAGATAGATAGATAGATAGATAGATAGATAGATAGATAGATAGATAGATAGATAGATAGATAGATAGATAGATAGATAGATAGATAGATAGATAGATAGATAGATAGATAGATAGATAGATAGATAGATAGATAGATAGATAGATAGATAGATAGATAGATAGATAGATAGATAGATAGATAGATAGATAGATAGATAGATAGATAGATAGATAGATAGATAGATAGATAGATAGATAGATAGATAGATAGATAGATAGATAGATAGATAGATAGATAATGTAACTTGTAATGTTATCATAGAAAATAAAATGTAAATAAGCTGCTACTTAAAAATGATAAACAGTTTTATTGATGCAAGTCCAATTATTTTTGTATATTCCCAATTTATCTATTAAGCTGGCATAGAATAAGTAGAAAAGTACTTTTAATATATTTACTGAAATAGGAAAGCTTTCTTAAATATGCACATATTTATAAAACATCATTATCGAAAACAAAATACTTATATAAGTTTCCACACCCTTTTATTTTAATCTTGACTTTTCCAAATTCTGGAATGGATAAATAGATTGAGAGTTAAATAACATGAAATGTAACATATTTATAAAACATCATTATCGAAAACAAAATACTTATATAAGTTTCCACACCCTTTTATTTTAATCTTGACTTTTCCAAATTCTGGAATGGATAAATAGATTGAGAGTTAAATAACATGAAATGTAACATATAGTTTGCCTTCTTTTATTAATGTATTTAGAAATAACCTTTACCATGGGACCACATATATTCATATTTTGAAGAATGATATTTTGCCAAAATTTTGTTATATAGTAGTAGTCCAAGCATACACAAGAACACATATGTAATAAACAACATATGGCAGATTATTGTCTTGGAGTTTTCTTAAAACTAAAATTAATAAATTCTATTCCATATATAAAAGCAGACTGACTGTCTTGTACTACATATAACTATTTTTGACCTACAACCATCTAGAATTTCAATACATTTTTTATATTAGATGTTTTGCTATATTTTTTTAATTTACTTGTGAATTTAATAAACAAAATATATCATAAATGATTATTAATTACTTATTTAATTTCTGCATTTATTATGATTGACAAGATGATTAATATTGTGAATGAGATACAAATTGTCTCAATCTTTTCGAGAATGTATTTAATATTGTAAATCTGATTTAGATATTTATAATAATGCCTGCGTATTTACAACGTTCACATCAATAGATGGTTCTGTTTTTTTTTTTTAATTGAACTGCATATATCAATGTTAAGTATATATATATATATATATATATATATATATAATAGACTGTTAAAAAACACCAAAATGTCTGTTAATATAAAAAGTAATATAACTATTATATTCTGATTATAAATATTCAAATATCAAGTGCCTGTCATAGTAAAATGAAAAACTTAATTATGTAGAGAAAAACATCAGTTTAGTTATTAGGTTGGGTAGAATACATCAATTTTAAATAAAACCGGTAGAAAAGTTTTGAGAGTCATTTAAATAATGGTCTAAAATTATATATATATATAATTGTAGACAATTGTCAATTTACTGTAGGATAACTGTCCCTCTAATTACTCCAATTTCTTTTATCCATTTCCTCTATTCCCCACATCACATAACAATCTTCCTTATTCATTCATATAGCTCACGTTTTCTATTTTTATGTTTTTATAATTTTTGACATATGATTTTAGACATAACTGTATGTTTATTATAATTTCTTTTGAAAGTTTATGCAGCTCAGTTTCATTTCAGTCTCTTAATCTCTCACTGAAATCAATGAAATCTATTGTCTTCTCATCCCTGCATTTCGTTTTTAATCTTTTGTGTGACTTCCAAAATATATTTCTCCATACTGCATTGAATGTTCTAAAGTCTTTTTCTTGCTTTTATGTTTAGTGTCCAAGTCTTAGATCCATAAGTAAAATTAGATAAAATACAACTATTATAATACTTTCTTTTTCAAGCATTAGGATATTTCCTTTTAGCATTAATTTATTCAAAACCCACTCCATTGAGATTAATTTCCTTAATTATGCTTTTTATCTATATAAATATAATAGACAGGGTGTATTCCAGCTACTATATAAATATAGTACAAAAGATATTTGCAGTTCTTAACTTCTACTTCATGATTATCAATCTCTGTTCTGAAAAAATACATTGAACCTTTACTTTAAATTTTTAGTTTTTGTCTTTGATTCTACTTTTATATTTTCATTTTATAACTCATGCAATATTTTTTAAAGTACTGAAACATTATTTATAAAATCAAGCATATTATTTGCAAAATCTAGATGATATTAATGTGCACTTTAATTACCTTAATCTCCCATTTTAATCCATATAAGTTATTATAAAACTGCCAATAAATATTGAAGATATGGAAGCACCTGCTGTATCCTCTTATCAAGGTTATACATATAATTCTTTTTAATTCGGAAGTGTTCTGCAATTAAATTCTTAGCACCTTATGATTTCAGCTGCTAACCCCTGCCTGGGTGATGAATTTAGTTTTGTGTGACATGAATATAAATATCAAAAAAAATCATTCACTTGTTCTTTTTTCTGTTTTCAAAAAAGTGAAACCGATATTTCAATTAAAAACTATCAGGCAACTCAGTAAAGCAGAACATAGGGTTTTTGGTCTTAAAGTCAGAGGTAAAAATATATGCTACCTGATGCATACTAATGAAAATTCCATCTATGTTTATTTATCATATAAATAATCGGTAGTAATAATAATCACAGTGAAAAAAATAACTTTTAGAATTGGCCATTAGAAATTTGCCCTGCTCATTCCTCTAAGATATCAAAGAGAAATTGACGGTTTCTTTCAATTAATAACAAACTTTTTTTTCTGAAGACATATATATATAACTTTTATTTTTTCCTTTCTTTATGATTAATGAAAACAACTGAATTTATTAATTTATTAGCTGCTAATATTTTTAAACAACATACGTCATTAAATTAGTTATAAATTTAAGTAAAAAGTTTGTTTATATATATATATATCATCGAACTGTCTTCTAACTGAAGGGCAAACTTGTTTCTGTACTAATAAATTCTTTCAAACTTGTTCGTACCTTCAAGAAGGCAGGTGTGTGTGTCACACTGACAATTTAAATTATATGTGTTATAACCTCAGTTTATAATGCGATGATATTAAAATTATATGATCGGCTTATATTTATAGTGGGTTTCTTTAGCTGAAAAAATTCAGGTACTTGGTCATAAACCATCTCTCCTTTATCTGTTACTTACTGTTGTTTTGTTCTTTAATATGATTCATACAATACCAGGCTGAAGGACGGACAATATTCATTTCATGAACTAGTAATATGTTAAAATTAGCACAAGTTTGGCACATTTATTTGCTTGCTGATGGTTAAATAATCCTGAAATGTTTTTCCAATATGTATTTTATATAAGGCGACCTTGATATTAGACATAGATATTTAGTTGAATGTTTTTGTAGCTAAAATATTGACTAGTTACCTAAAACATTATCAAAATAGCAGCATATTGTATCTTTTTTAATAAAAAAGGTTAATGTCAAGATTTATATAAAAATTGTTCTATTTGCTAAGATAATAACTGTTTCAACAAAAGTTTTTAAAAAGTGTCAGTATTTTCAAATGATTGATAATGTTAAACCAAAATGTTCTAAAATCAGTACCAATGGAATTGATAAATAAATGAATATGAAAAGTTTTATAAGACTCACGAATTTCAATGATCCCATTGAATGTTAGTATATCGTCATATTAATAGTTTAAACATTGTACTATATGTATGATTAATTGCAAAAAACATTATACTTGGAAAACAAACATATCCTAGTTACAATACATAAATATAAATATTCGACTACCATTTCAAAGTGACAATCATCTCCTCAAACCTTGGCTCATCTTCCAAAAATAGATGGGTATTTTAAACTGATATTCAAAATATAATCAATATTTCAAAGTAGTAGCTCATTGTAAGAAAGTTTAGCTCTACAAAGGCTACCAATTGCGTTCATAAAGTAGCATGTGCAAGTAGGACACATGTTAATGAAACTAGTTACCACATGGAAAAATAATTAAAAGAATATAAAACAATAATTAGGGAGGGGGGGAAAATATGTCTAAAATAGTTGTCATCCATGTACCAATGAGAATCCATGTTATTACCTACTAGTTATTACCTAATTTTTAATTACCAATCATTATCCTTGCTCTTAAAAAGAAAAATGGGAAATCATGGGAATTTAATAAATAAATATATGAAAGCATCTAATAACCATTTTCTATAATCCAATAGCTTAATTAGCTATTAATTGGTAACTAAAATATGTTATAATAATCATGAATCTGATTCTTTATATGTATATGTGTGTGTACGTGTGAGAAAGAAATAAAATATTTTTTACATTCAAATTCATTGCATTCTCGTTCTACTGGTGGTTTCTTTAAAGCTGAAACAATTCTGCATTGTTTGTCAGGAACAACTTTAATTTCATTTCCCATTTTTACTTTACAGACAACTTCTCTTGTTTGTACACCTTCATCACAACTTTTACTACATTCACCCCATTTTCCAACTTCGTAGTACGGCTCCAATCTGAAATTTTAAAAAAAAAATTGTTTTTCTTAAAATTTTAAATTTATTTTTAAGAATACTTTATATAAAATTAGTAGTAAAACATAACCTAATTTAAATAAAATAAACATATATATATATATTGTGCCACTACGTTTTATACCCAGATGATTGTACGCTGAGAATTTTTTTAAAAAATGAAAAATCTGTCATCGTTATTATACGGAGAGCACCACTATGAAAATTTAGAGTGGTGAATGGAAATAAAGTGGCTAACAGGTTTATCTGGGCATAATTGCAGAGATATTCTTGACTTCGTTTAAGGAGAAGCCATAATACATCACATGACATCACATCAAGCGCAAAATTAGAAAAATCCCATGTTCGCGGTTGATAGTTTGTATTCGTATGACAGATTAACCCAAATTCCTTTCAACAATCCCATTTCAACATGGACGAATTTAATACAATAATAGGTTTTATTGTTTAAAAGAACAAACGCACCAAAAAAAAAAAAAAAACAAATACACTTTCCCATAACCTTTAACCAATGATACGCTTTATTAGTTTCATTTTTGTCTTTATTCAGGACTATTAACAAAACAAATCTGCTAATAACTCCTCTGTATCTTCCTTCTTTTTCTTGACTCTTTACGTAACTAACGTAATCATTCTCTTTCTTCTTTCTCTTTTTTTTTATTTAAGAAAAAAAAAAAAAACAAAGGCGAAGAGTAATATATACTACCTGGAAAAGTTGCACTTCTTAATATGTTAGTTTTTCCCAGAATCAATTATTTTTTACCTAGCAAGCCTACTTTGATATTTCAAAATAGTATAAATTCAATATGTTCTAAGATTCTCTGGAGAGGACAGTGTGCTTTCATCAATCTTTTTCAGTTACAGAAACCCAAGGAGCTCAATGGCCTTGGTCTTCATTCTTTATCTACTTTTTATGTTCAGAAGGCTATTGCTGTTCTTAGATTTTTTCATCTCAGGCTGCTACATATAGATCAAAAATTTTGCATTTGTACCTACAGACATTCCACCTCCATTTCTTGGAGAGTGGATATCCAAGTTTAGGAGACTTTCTTAGTAAATTTTTACACTTTCTTTGCACCACATTTGATAATAAATAAGAAGGAGTTATTGGGAAGTTTATAAAACTAATTTATATTAAATCCTCAAACTTGTGTCCTCAACTCTTCTTGATTTAAATAATAAGGTTTTATTAAAGAAATCTAAACATTGGCTCTCTGAACACAAATATATTGATTTTATTTTAAAGTTTAATCTTTCATCTTACCTACTAATCATTTTTTAGTGTTTAGAAAGAGGTTATCGAAAGATTGATTCACATTACCAGATTTTGCTTTTCAGATGTTGAACCCTTCATCATATTTTTTTTCATTGTCCTTCTCTATCTCCACCCAGATTTTTTTTTGAGAAATCATATTTTTAGTAGTAACAAAGATGTGCTCTCTATTTTTTAAACTATTAAAAGTGGTGTTTTTTT
>JAQFVV010008362.1:0-33208 GCA_028023455.1 Epiperipatus broadwayi
ATAAAACTCTTAGGTCTGTTGACCTAGGCAGAATGGACAGTCCAGGATATTATATGTAGACAAGAACTATGTTTTAAGCTCATGTAAATCCAGAAAGAACTCTATCAAAAATGACAATGTAAATGTTAAAATTTGTAATCAACTTGTAGCAGTTAATATGTAACCACTAATGCTGTATTCTTTTGAGACAATAAAGGCCTTTTGAAACATAATAATAATAATAATAATAATAATAATAATAATAATATTAATAATAATAATAATAATAATAATAATAATAATAATAATAATAATAATAATAATAATAATTTATTTATTTCTTTATTTATTCATTATGAAGCAAACAATAAATGTATAATACAGTGAGATAAATTCCATACAAGAAAAATCCTGTGTGAGGAATTTAAATAATTACAACATAACATACAATATAAACAAAAATAAAATAAAATAAAACTAATGCTTAGGATAATATAACCAGTGCCATAAATGCTTTTTAAACATCAAATAAGATAGTGTTCATTAAATTCACAGAACAATCTCTTATAAATACATATTAAATAATTTAGGACTATTATAACTGAATTTCTTCCTACTGGATGTTTATTATTATTATTATTATTATTATTATTATTATTATTATTATTATTATTATTATTATTATTATTATTATTATTATTATTATTATTATTATTATTATTATTATTATTATTATTATTATTATTATTATTATTATTATTATTATTATTATTATTATTATTATTATTATTATTATTATTATTATTATTATTATTATTATTATTATTATTATTATTATTATTATTATTATTATTATTATTATTATTATTATTATTATTATTATTATTATTATTATTATTATTATTATTATTATTATGTTTCAAAAGGCCTTTATTGTTATTATTATTATTATTATTATTAGCTTTCAAAAAGGCATTTTATTGATTCTATAAAAGGTTACATTAAAAGTGGTTTACATAATTTTGGTATATACATTGATTTATTCTGTTACATAAAAATGAATATTTGAATGATATAGTTCAATTTATGGCTTCTTGAGTTGTTTGAACTTTTGTGACTTGAATGAGTCCTTAAAAAAAATCATAATAGTTGATGTATAAGTTGCTTTTTTGATCTTTTTGCTGTTTATAGCTTGTATGCATATAATTAAAAATCTGAGAAGTTATTGAAAAAGTTTTTCTCTAGTATTTTTTGTCAGATACTTAGTGTTGTGTTATAGCATTGATTGTTCTTTTAGTAGTGTCCATGTTGCAGCATATAAGTGGGGGTTTGTTATGATTTTATCTCGATTCCTTATTTGTGTTAATTTGTTGCGAAAGGTAGCTGGATGCCGCCTGGTGTTATGTCCTATTATAAAAGTGCACCTTGTACACCAAAAAGCATATAGAATAAAAGTAGCTGCTCTAATGTTTGGTATTGATTTTGTTTTGTATGCAGCAATTATATTTTCAATTGATGTGTTAGGTTTTCTGTAGGTGTCAAAAATTATTTTTCTTATGTGTTTGAGTGCTGTACATTGGTATAGCATGTGTTGTAAGGTTTCTTCTGATCGATGGCACAGTCTGCAAAAAGGATCTATTTTGAAGTACATTCTCTTGTGATGCAGAAAATAGGTTGTGGGCATGGCAACAAGATTTAATTTCAAAATAAAGTCAAAAAATTTTGGTTCCAGAGCCCATTTTTTAAATTCTTTTAGTAATCTTTTGTTGTTTATCCCTAACATTGGTCCTACATCATTATTGTTATTTATTTCATTTGTGAGATCATAGATATTCCAATATGAATATTTGTGTGTATATTGTTCAGGTATGTTTGCCATAGTTTTAAATTCATAAATAATTGTTGATATGTATGATTGAGTTGGAGGTGGACGATCAGTTGGGATGATTTGCACAAGGTGTTTTAGTTTTGTGAATTGCTGTAAAGTGGTAATTATGAGATTCCTTTGTTTTTGGATGTGAAATATGTTAATATTGTGTAAACCTAGTCCATTTTTAATGAGTGGTTATAATTATTATTATTATTATTATTATTATTATTATTATTATTATTATTATTATTATTATTATTATTATTATTATTATTATTATTATTATTATTATTATTATTATTATTATTATTATTATTATTATTATTATTATTATTATTATTATTATTATTATTATTATTATTATTATTATTATTATTATTATTATTATTATTATTATTATTATTATTATTATTATTATTATTATTATTGCCTTCCAAGCAACTGGCCCGGGTTCACTTCCTGGTCAATGCTTTGACATATATATATATAAAGAACATTGTTAAAACTTTTAAATTCATTATTCTTGTTGGAGACTTGAATATTGATATTTCTGGTGAACTTTCTGTTGCTGCTCAATATTATTAAAATATGCTGTCACTTTTTGGATTTATTCAATGTTTATTTTATCCTACACGTGTTACATCTTCATCATCTTCACTTATTGACCACGTCTTGCTAGATGTCCTGAAAATATTCTTTTGAAAACGTCTTTTTTGGATTGGTATCTTACAGATCACAAAGGAATTGTTGTTACTTTTAAAAAGAATTTTTCTCATAGTAAAAAGTGGTTTAAACTTTTATCTCATGATCGTTTACATTACTTAATTACTAAATATGATTGGAATTTAATCTTTGAGTTGAATGATGTAAATTGTGCATTTTCATTCTTTGTTGACAAGATGAAAGAGTTTATAGATTATTGTTCTTTTATAAAATATATAAAGAAGAAAGATTTGAAAAGACATGATTGGATTACAAATGAGTTAATATCAAAAGTTAATAGGAAAAAGAAATTGTACAAGCTTTTCAAAAGGTTTCCTGCTAATGAAGATTTTAAAATTCAGCTAAAGGTTCTTGATAAAGAAATAAAAAAAGATATAGTCAAAGATAAATTGTTTTTCTATTCTACTCGAGTTGATTCTTTAAAATCAACTAAATTAAGCAACTTTTGGACTGTTGTTAAAAAATTTATTTTTAAAGGATTTTCACAAATTTCTAGACTAAAGATTAATGAAATATCTATTGATGTTTTAAATAATTCAAAACTAATAGCTGATCATTTCAATCAATATTTTGTACATAGTGTGGAATTGTTAATGAATAGTTTTGAAAATAATTGCAGTTCTCGTGTTTTTCAATATGAGAAATCTATCCTGAATTCTTTTGTTTTTAAAGAGATTGAAGATTGTGAAATAATGAGACATAAGAAATGTGTTGGTTTGGATTGTATTTCTGTAAAAATATTAATTGAAAATGTTTCCATTCTTTTACCAATTTTATCTTTTTTATTTAATTCTTCTATTGATTCATGTTATAATGGGATGACCTATTTGATAGCCTTAGTTGAGGCACCAAATATAACGGAATGGCATTTAATCATCCCAGTTGATATACCAAATATAGTAGAATCGATTATATTTAATGCTTAGAAATCATTAACTTAATGCTTCATAGTTAGGTTCGCCAAATATAACAAAATGGATTATATTTAAAATCTAAGTTGTATATATGGGGATGATTAAATTCCCTAGAAAGAGGATATGCATTTCACTACAATCGGACTTTGGGTCTTCAGGTAGAATGCTAGAAATGAATCAATGAAATACTAAGTCCATGATTATATCTATCTTTTTTATGCTAGCTCACTAATCTTTAAATAAGTTTTAATATAATTTAGACTAGTTCATCCATCTTCCATCCCTCTTTCAGTCACCATTATGCCACGATATTCAAACTCATGGAGAATTTGCAATCAGCTCTCTTCAGGGAAAATCCAAAACAAGTTATTATTTATATGCCTTTATATAAGCATTAATTACAATTGATATTCATATGATATTTATAATACTAGCATATATATAATATAATTCAATAATGATTAGACAAAGAGATCAAGTTAATAAATCAATATTTAATAAATAATAAAAAATATAATATAATAGATAATAAAATATTAATAAACAAATACGGATGAATTTTATCATTTTAAAAATATTAATAAATAATATTTTTATTTAATACCTTATGATAAAACTCAATATTATAATAAATTTTCAAAAATTAAAGAAAATAGTTTAAATTAACAGATATATAAAAACAATATCTGGGTTCAAAAATTAATAATTTATGTAACTTATTAATTTATTTACCGTTCTTATTTATATGTTTCATAATTACCAATATATAAGTACTATTTGCAATTGTATAACTTATATATTATATGTATTTTTGATAAATAAAGTACATTAAACTTTTACAATATTACGTAGTAAATACAATATAATCCTGTTTAAGATATCTGTCAAATAATAACTATTCTTTATATCCCTCATCTAATTTGATGAATTATGTCAAGCTTTCAATTAATTATATTTAATAATAAATATAATTTTCCTATTAAGATATAATGATGCGATGCCAAATTTGAAATAAAGATAATAATAATAATAAACATATTAAAATAATATAAGCATTATTATAATATATATAAATAAATAATAAAGAAAACTTATTTATAATAGAGTTGAGAGTAGATATTGAAGTCTATAGTTCATCATCCTAATGAAGATCTTTTACGAAGTATATTATTAATTCATTGGTATAATGATGATTTTATTTATCCTTAAACGATAAACTGTTAATAATATCCAATGATTTGATTAATGTGAAATAAAATAATTATTCTTCGAATGTAGATGTTCTTAATCTTCATTTTTCTATTATCATTAGATGTTCTATATATTCAATATTTCAAAATGTTTTAAAATAGCATGCAAGGTTGGTTTCGAAACCTTTACGATACAAAGCTGTTTTACTCAAAACACATTGTTTTATCCTATATATATATATATAATTATCTTAAATTTATATATATCCGAAGAATCACGGAAGTATTAAAACAACGTAGTTTCCAAAAAACTTAAACAGACGTTCTTTTCTTTTATATTGCTATTCCTTTAAGACTTAATAGAAAATTATAATATTTTCTTGCAGACTTTTAATCCACAGATTATTTTAATTTGGAAAAGTTAATATTTAAATTCCAATCGTTGAACGATAGTATTGATAAAAGAAAAAGTTATTTAAAGAGAAATGATTTTCTTTTCTTCTCCTTAAAAACAAAAGAACGAATCAATCTGCTCATGTGTTATTACAAGTTCATGCTTAACTCAACTATCAATTGTTCCGTTGACATTAAGATTTAATAATAAAATAAAAAAATATATAAGTATTTATTCTTAACTTCAAATCTGGCATTTTACTCAAAAGCTTAAGGTATGTATTATTTAAAACTCAAATGTATATATAAATAATATATATATTATGTATACATAATAAAATAGTCAAATAAAAAATTATATTTATAAATAATTTCCTAAGAGATAAAACATGTTAGACCAATAATAACAACTGTAAGTTACTATTATAAGGTATATTTCCAGATTGTTTAAAATCTGCTGTTGTTACACCTATTTTTAAGAGTGGAGATAGGGAATGTTTGGAAAACTACAGGTCAATTTTTATTTTATCAACATTGTCTCAAATTTTGGAAATGTGTGTAAAAGACAGAATTGTTTTGTTTTTTCAAAAATATAATTTATTTTCAAATAATCAATTTGGGTTTTTGTCAGAAAGATCTACAGAACTGGCTTTTATCTGAACATGTTTCAGTCATCACTGAATTTTTAGAAAAAGGTTACAAAACTATAGGCATTTATTTAGATTTGCGGAAAGCATTTGAATGTGCTCCACATGATATATTAATAATTAAGTTACACTATTGCGGCATAAGGAGTGCTATGCTTGAATGGTTTAAATATTATTTAAGTAATAGAAGCCAATTTGTTAAAATTAATAATTTTTTGAGTGATTCTGAAATAATTAGATATGGAGTTCCTCAAGGTTCAGTCCTGGGTCCATTAATATTTACTGTTTATATTAATGATCTGCTTGATCTTTCTCTTCATTCTAACATTTTTTGTTTTGCAGATGATACTGCTTTGGTTACTTCAGCAGTTTCATATAGTTTACTTGAGAAACTTGTAAATGAAGATTTATTTAAAATTACACAATGGATGAACAATAATAGATTACTGCTAAATATTAATAAATGTAATTACATAATATATTCCCTTAAAAATATTCCAGCAAAAGGCTTATTAATTGAATTGCCTGAGGTGAATCAAACATCTTGTCAGAAAATTACCAGGACATCAACAATTTCTTATCTTGGCTTGGTTTTGGATGAGTATTTACATTGGGATAAGCATACTTTTTGGCTTCAAGTAAAATTAAGAAAACTTAATTTTCTTTTTTATAGATTAAGATATTGTTTGAATAAATCTGTCCTTTTAAGTATATATAAACAAATTTTCTTAAGCAGACTTTGTTATGGTATAACATTATGGTGTGGCACTGCAGCATATTTTTTGAAGTCTTTGCAAACACTTCAAAATTTTACGTTAAGAATTATTTTGTTTAAACCTTTGGATTTGCCTAGACTTGAATTATATAAGTGTGCTGGACTTTTAACTATTAATCAATTATTTTTAGTGAATATTTTGTGTTATTATATTAAATACAAAGGAATGAATAAAAATAATTCTTCATCAATTATAGTGACTAGATCAAGTGATTTTGATTTATTATTTGAACCAGCATACTTTAAAACTCATTGTCGATATCAGAAATGTTATCTTGGTCCAAGATTTCACAATATTTTTATAAGGAACATTGGATTTAATGTTAATTACCTATCAAGAAAAACTTTGAGAAAATTTATTATGGACTGGATTATAATTGATGGATTATAATTGATGATAATGAAAAACTTTTTATTTCTATTTAATTATTTTATTATATATTAATGTTTTTTTATTTTATTTGCACATGTACTTTTGTTAAGCTCCATGTGTGATTTTTTATCACAAGGAGATTATATGTTTATTAAATTATTATTATTATTATTATTATTATTATTATTATTATTATTATTATTAATAATAATAATAATAATAATAATAATAATAATAATAATAATAATAATAATAATAATAATAATAATAATAATAATAATAATGCAAATTTGTAAAGGAAGTGGCAATATTAATATTTTTTTGATTTTTTAATGCTCCTTAAAACTACAACATCAAGGTGTAATTGAAATCTAAAGTCAAAATCTTGCTGATTGATACAAATCATTATCTTTTCTAAAAGTTTGATGATTTGATATGTATAATTCAGGAAGCAACTAGAGCTAATAGTGATGAGTTGCAGTAAGCAGTAATATACAACATAAGGAGAATAGTTTCTTTCATAATTGCTATAACTCAGCAGAAAAATTTTACACATAGTGGAAACTTTAGTTATCAATCCATACCAGAAGATTGTGCATTCTAATCTTTACTCATCCAATATCCCCAGACTAGTTTCTAGCTTGTGACTTTCATTAGTGAGAAGTCTTGGATCTATATGGAGAGTTTAGTCCTGGGTAAACAACTTGTGTAAACATAAAGAATGGTGATCATGTGATGTTTAGTGGTTTAAAAAAACAATTGGAAAATAACATGATATTTTACTCTTTGTAGATGATATTGTATTTTATAATGGATATTTTTTTTAATTTGTGGAAAAAATTATTCGGAATTTTTTTTTTACTTTTGAGATGTTTGTAAAATATATATGTTATCCAAAAATGTGATGATCTGCTATTTAATCATGAAAAAATGAAATAAAATGTAACTGTCAATTAACTACATTAAGAAGAACAGAAATAATAGCTTTCAATGTTTTTTTCTATTTTAAACCATTTAGAACAATCAAGGTTTCTTTTTTTTTTTCTCTATTTATGGCATTTCATTTCTTACATCAAAATATATTTTTCTCTGCAATATTATATTTTTGTGACAATTAATAATTCATTCGACTATTAGACTAGGATTATTTGAGTGAAATTTATTTCCTTTAATTATGATTTCTAAAAATCTTTATTCATTTGAAATATTTATTCAAAGATCTTTTATATTTAAATTAATTTCATAATAAAGTGTATATTGTATAATTCATTGTTATAAATTATTTAATTTTATAAATGATTTAGAGTTTAGAATGTAAAGGTGATCTACAAACATAAGTATTACATTCAGGATTTTTGCCTAGAGGCGCAAAGACGATTGTTGTCAAGCGTTGGTGGTCGAGAGGTCAGCACAGACTTCTTACAAGCAGTTGCCCTGGGTTAGCGAGTTCGCTTCCCGGCTGATGCTATGGCACATAAAAAAGACGATTGTTGAAAAAAAAAGAAGTTTTAAGAAGGAATAATGGAACAGTTTCATAGCAAGTTTATTGAACAATGTGTACATATAATTTTGTACCTTGATAATAATAAAAATCTGAACAAATTTTAAATATCTTTTTTATTCATTCAAGGATGGTGCGTAAAAATATTAAGAGTTTTATCTAAAATCATAAAAATAGGGAATGCAGCTATGGATTTTCAAATGTGCATCATAAATTTATAAAAATTGACAATAATTAAAAATAAACAAATAAATTTATACTCTAAAACTTCTTTATATAAAGCTAATATTATTTTATCGTTTTTAACATTACCTTATTTATCAAGGCATATCTGTCAAACAGTTTTCATATCTCAACTATTAATTTTTATTTGAGCCATTTTTGTCTTTTGTTTTCTCTTCAAATCTTTTTGAATCAATTCTCCTCCCACCATTTTTTTATATATATATTTCATTTCTCTTCAATTAAAAAGACCTGTTCAGAAATATATATTATAAAATTTCTACTGCATATATAACATAATACTAATGGTATTTACCTATGCACTCTAAAAAATTTCCTATGTTTACGGCAGTAATGTTTAATGAAAAAGTCAAGTAAATTCTTGCTAAGCATATATTTCTGTTCATCGAATCTAATGTCATCAGAAGCTTAAAAAATTAGATGAGACTCCAATGAACAAATCTGCCCAATATAATAACTGTGTGAAATAAAAATATATCCTTTTTTTCATAATTCATGATTTGTGGTTTAAATTCATTTTGGGTAAGATTTGGAATGTTTCAAACCCTTAGAATTCATTTTCAAAAAATTGGCCCTTAGTAATCTAAATATCTACTCAAATTTGATCAGTAAATTGTATCTAGAAATTTTAAGAAGGTAGAATAAAAGTAAGAACTTATTAAAGTGTCCGCACTTGGTATTTGGAAAGTCTAATAAAGAATGCTTTCTATTCCCTTCTATTTTATAAAGTATTTGATAATTTTTTCTTCAATGAGGTATTTAAAATATGTTTTGCTTTATTTTTTTTTTCAATTCAATCATTATCAATCTACCGCAGCAAACTTACTTTTTTTATCCATTTATTTTACATGTGGTCTCTTTCTAGATGTGTTATAATTTCTTGGAATAAAATTTAAAACTTCAGCTATACACTTACTACGATCTCTTCCAGCTCTATTTTAGACTTTAAATTCTTTCAGTGAAAACAGTGAGACCTGTTTTTTTTTCTTTTATTCATATACTTTATTTTTGATCTCATTACTTTCCTAATATATATATATATCTCTCCATGTTTTGTTGAGTAATCTGAAGTTTCAATATTGATGTTCTGTTAAATGTCCAAGTCTCAGATTTATAAGTAAGATAAACACTTGTATTAAAAACCTTTCTTCTCAAGCACATAAGCATATTTCTTTTCATTACTATGTTATTTCTATAAAAAACACTTCATTCAAATGTAATTCTATGATTTAATTTTATCTATTATAAATTTCATTCTATATTCATAATACAACTAAGGTAGTTTTAATTAACTTTGTCTAAATTCCAGATTATCAATCTTTAGTTTCTTCTTCTAAAAAAATCCATTAAACATTATTTTAGTCTCTTTAGCATTTATCCTTAGTTCTATTTTTTATTTTACCTGATAACTTTTGCAATATTTCTTGAAGCTCTAAAGCATTAATTACCAAAATATTGCATTTATTTTCAAAATGTATATGACTTGAATAAGCTCCATTTAGTTTTATTTTCTTGGCTTTTCATTTTAAAAATTTGTAGATAAAATCCCTATCTAGTGCCCACTCATCCAACAACCCCATTAGTTTCTAGATTTTGGCTTTCATCCATGAGGATCCTTGGATTTTGGAACACTATACCTAGATCTTAGCTCTAATACAACCCTCAAGAAACCACCTACAATATATTTTATTACCTATAAATCTAGGATCATAAGATGAAAATACGTTATGTTCTCAAACAAAGCTCATTTATTTGTATAGTCATCACATGATCATCATTTTGTCTACTTACACATGCTGTTAATAAGAAGAACAAACTCTTTATACAGTAGTGCCATCAAGAGTAAGCCTTCATGATCAATGGATGCAGGAAGGCTTGGGCATAAAGTCCCTATCTAATGCCTATTCATCCAACATCCCCAGACTAGCTTCTAGCTTTTGGTTCTCATCAGTGAGGACCCTTAGATTTTAGAACTCTATAGTTAACCAAATAGATAAAAGATGACTGCTGGAGGGTTGCATTAGATCCTAGTGCAGTGTTCTCAAATCCAAGAATCCTCACTGATGAAAGCCAAAAGCTAAAAACAAGATGGAATATGTTGGATGAGTATGCACTACACTCTCCTACCTCCATTGATTATGAAGGCTTGCACTTCATGACATAATTGTATGGAGAGAATGGTATTTTTTAATGTAGATGCTGACCTGAGTTCAGATTACATGAGTATACAAGTAAATGCATTTGGGTTGGTAACATTATGGTGCTTTTGTCTTGGACTCTTAACTTTATACTTAACAAAATAGGTAAAAGGTGGCTGCTGGAAGGTGGCATTAGATCTTATGATTTACATGCAGTGCTCTCAAATGCAAGGCTTATCATTGATAAAAACCAGAAACTAGTCAGGATATTGGATGAGTAAGCACTAGATATGGTTTTATGCATAAACCTTCCTGTATCCATTGATTATGAAGACTTGCACTTGGAGACACTACTGTATAAAGAGTTTGGTACTCTTATTAACAACATGTGTAAGTATATGAAATGGTGATCATGTGATGTTTTTTATGGTTTTATACCTATCATGCCCATAAGGTAATGGTGACTGTGGATTTTGAAAAACCAAAGACACCAAAATGTATAGATGCAAACTGAGTTCAGATCTATATGACTATACAAGTGAATGAGCTGTTTTATGGTGTTTTATTTTGAGCACCTAGCTTTATAATTAACTAAATAGGTAATGGGTGGTTCATGGAGAGTTGCATTAAATCCTAAGATCTAAGTGTGCTGCTTTCAAATCTAAGCCTCCTAACTGATGAAGGCCAAAAGCTAGAAACCAGTCTGGGCATGTTGTCTGGATAGGCACTAGATATGGATTTTATGTGCAAACCTTCCTCCATCCATTGATCATGAAGGCTTGCACTTTGTGATACTACTGTATAGAGAGTTTAGTGTTCTTCTTAACAGCATGTGTAAGCATATGAAACTGGTGATTATGTCATATTTTCTTTTTTATTCATCAAAGTCGATCTTTTATATAAAACTACTCTGAATAATTTATTTAAGTATCCTCTTTCTTAATTTTAACATTACTGCACCACATCTCACTCTTATTGTAAGAATTGTTTGTCATTATAATTGAATTTCATCCCCATGTAACAATTTTCTAAATACTTAAAACACACTACCTATCTATCACCATATAATATTTTTACAACTTCTTTCTATAATTATTATCTTAGATATTGACATATGTTTTTATTCAAACAATACTACAAATTTCATTTAATGCAGCTTAAATACATTCATGATATTTGGACAGTCAACATATTGTCATAAAAATAAATGTAAAAGCAATTTTTATTCTAAAAAAAAAAATTAAATTGAACATTTTAGAGTGGATAACAATTAAAAATGCATACTTGTGATTTTTTTAATAAAAAATATTAATGTTATTAATATATTAGTAATTATTCACAAATTAGTCAACTACAAATAAAACTTTTAATAGTTATAAATTGTGTTCAAAACTTTCAAATCAAATTGAATGTTGCTAAAAATTTTTAAGGAGAAATTTGGTGAAGTATCCATAAATTCCTTGGCAACTGTTGTTTATGACAAGAGCATATATTTTTGGCAGTGATTTCCATCAACTATTTTCAATGAAAGATGTAAAAAAATGTATGGATAATGTAAATTAGGTTGACAATGTTATATATATATGAAAAACGAAAACAAGTTAAATTCATGTAACTTGCTATCACTTGTATTTATGATCAATAGATAGAGTTTTACCAAACACACCGAACAAGTGTAAATTTGTTTACATAAATGACAAAAGAGTCAGCATTCACTATCTCTTTCATTTGCCCACCCTCAGATCAGCTGATTTCAAGTTAATTTGCTATCATCAGTGAAGGATAGAGTTAGAAACTAGATCTAAACACTGACTCCAAGTGTTTATGCAAACAGTTTCTATCAGTTTACAAGCATGAATTTTTCAGACTGGTTAAGTCTTCAAACTAAACCTAACAAGCCAGATAGCTACATGGGTCTGACCTCAGTTCAGTTTCACTACATAGTCAAAGCCTCTGCAATATATATCATTGCAAAAACCTTTAAAGGTACATTTATGAAAAACAAAAACAAGTTAAATTCATGTAACTTGCTATCACTTGTATTTATGATCAATAGATGGTGTTTTACCAAAAACATCGAACAAGTGTAAATTTGTTTACATAAACGACAAAAGAGTCAGCATTCACTATCTCTTTCATTTGCCCACCCTCAGATCAGCTGATTTCCAGCTAATTTGCTATCATCAGTGAAGAATAGAGTTAGAAACTAGATCTAAACACTGACTCCAAGTGTTTATACAAACAGTTTATGTAGTAAAACTGAACTGAGATCAGACCCATGTAGCTATCTGGCTTGTTAGGCTGAGTTTGAAGACTTCACCGGTCTAAAAAATTCATGCTTGCAAACTGATAGAAACTGTTTCCATAAACACTTGGAGTCAGTGTTTAGATTTAATTTCTAACTCTATCCTTCACTGATGATAGCAAATTAGCTTGAAATCAGCTGATCTGAGGGTGGGCAAATGAAAGAGATAGTGAATACTGACTCTTTTGTTGTTTATGTAAACAAATTTACACTTGTTCAGTGTTTTTGGTAAAATGCCATCTATTGATCATATATATAGTGTCCATGCTATGTGTTACAGTCATTTTAAGTAGAATTTAAAAATAGCTAGTTTTAAAAAAAAAAATTATTTTATACTAATTTTGTGAGTAAAAGAAATAAACTAGTTAAATAAAAAGTATATAAAAATATTTACAATATTTTAAAGTTGTTTTAATATAATTTAAATGATAAAAGTAATATATTATGTTATTTTAAAAGATAAAATTAATTAATATTTATTATATTTAACTGATATATGTTAAAACAATAGTCTAATTACAATATTAAATATTTAATACAGGGAGTGTAACAATAGCTCAAACAAGCTCTTAATTGATAAGTGCAGTAAGAGAAAATATTTAAAATCTTTATCTGGAATATTCCTATCCCCAGACCAATTGGTTTCAAGATTTTGGCTCACCTCAGTGAGAAGCTAAAATATTCAGACACTAGATCTAAAATATCAACTCAAAAGCCAGCACTTATTTAATACTTAACATTTAAGCAGAAACTCTGAAACTTTCAGACATGAAAATGTCTTTAACTCCAGCTATCTAAATTAAATAGCTACAAGCTTAGCATTGCCAAGGTCTTAGAGATAAAAATTATAATAATCAATAAAGCAAGTCATATATAGCATGACATTTTTAAGGCCTTGGCAATGATATTGTTTTAAGTTCCTTGTTAGGAAAAATTAGACACATTAAAGTGTTGCAAAATAATATTGTAAGTTTTATTTTAAAAGTAACAATTAATTTTTAATGTGTTATCTAAGTAATATTTTTTATTTTAAAATTAATATTCAGGTTATTAAAAATATTTCAATTGTTTAAATAAAAGTATTCTATATTATAAAAATATTAAATAAATTTTATATAATATTAAAATAATGAGTTATATTGTTTTAGAAAATTATTTCGTAGACAGAAAAATTTAATTTATATGTAAATTAACATTTAAAAAGAACATCAACTGATGAAATCACTGGATAAAATAGGTCTAAATATAGGTGTTCAATCAGTCTAGATAGTTCTGTTCTTGTCTAATTTAATCTTGTTTTTTTTTTGTCTAATCTAACTGTGTCTGTAAAAGTTTTAATTTTTTATAAAATATTCTTTATTAAAGTTGGGAGTACAATTTTAAATAATTATTTTAATGTATTTAATGTTTGAGTAAATGAATTTATTCCCTATCAGTAAAATTTTCACATCAAAACTTAACAAAACTGGATAATTTTATGGAGGCAATAGTTGTCATCAAAGCATCAGCTTAATGCCTAGCAAAAACTATGAGAATTTCAACCAATGAAAAAAACAATGATTTGTAAGAACTTTATATTTAATATTTTTAATATGTATGAGGTGGATGAACATTTATATTTAGTAATTTTGATAAACCCTCATAAATATAAATTATTAAGAAATATATCTTATAATGCAGATGATAATTGTTAAAAGGTATTTAATAAGCTATGTGTGCTTTAAAAAGAAGAAAGGAAGAATGAAAGCAATATTATCCAAGTGAATTAAATATGTATGAAGAAATTTTATAAATGTGAACATATTTTTATATTATCTGCAAATTTATATGTCAGTATATTTCACTATTAATTTGTTTAAAAGAGAATAGCCTGAATAAATATTATATATTTTTAAAATTATACATATCAAGATTAAGAGAAAATTCCTTTTGAACTATACATTTTAAAATATTTTCCTTATTAAAAGAGAGATGAAATTTAATATTATTTATGTGACATATTACCTGAATGAAGAGACTGTACAAAATTATAAAAGGATATTTAATTAATATGTGCATGCTTGAAAAGATAAAAATTTTGAATTTTTAAGAAGCATCCTATGAAAAAATTATTACTATTGAAATATGAACACATATGTTTTTTAGAAAAAAGAATGAACATTTTCTGCTGAAAAAAATAACCAATAAATAATCTTATTTTTTAAGATGTTTTATAATTGTTTCTGATAAAAGAATATTAATTTTGCTATATTTTACCATAAGTCTGAACCAGAATATATATACAATTTCATGTACAGGAAATTATTACCTAATACGAAAATTATATTAAGAATATTTTATCTGAAATATTCATTCTCCTGGAAAATGCTAAGAAATGGATTTAGATAAACTATTTATCCAATATGGATGGACAGTAGTACTTCATTGAGATTTTAAAAGATATAATTTTGTGATTTATAGAGTTTTAAAACAATAGGGGAGAGAGAAGTGTTGTTCAAACTTTTTTTGTAGGCAATAGCAATGGGGAATGTTCGGTACTAGAGGAATGAAAGCAAATGAAAACTTTGGCAGCTTTGAAGTTTATTACTTTTCTATTTTTAGTATTAATATTTATTATTATTGATAATATTCAGTTAATATTTTTATTTTTATTAATAATAGGCAGCTAATATCTTTATTATTAGAAATATGTTTAGTTTAATATTGAAATAATTTATTTTAAAAATAACAAAAGATAGGTATAAAAAAATTTAATTTTTTGAAAAGTAAAAATAAAATACCTATAACTTAAGATGTGATATGTTGGACTATTTCCATCATTATGAGTGAATGTTGAATGTATAGAAAATTTTAAACTTTGTTTAAACTTTTCAAATACAAACAACTTGTTAGTAATAACACACAAATAGACAATACAGGTTAGTAATTACACAATGTTTTGAGTAGGATTATTCTCCTCTCTTTTTCAGGTATTGATAGCCTATATGCATAGTGACAATATTCACAAAAAGCACTAAACAAGGAATTTTACTATCACTATGGAACAGAGCAAAGGAGGTTTGTTCAGAAACCAGTGATTTGGAAAAAGAAAAGATTCACATAGAACAAATGCTTATGAAGAATGGTTATCCATCAGCAGTCATCAGAAAAACCTTCAAGAGACAGCACAAAGAGACACCAAAAGAAAACAGTTATTGGTACAGTAGTGTATCCATACATACCAGAAATGGTGGACAAACTAAAGAGAATCTGCAGTCAATATAATATTAGAACTGCTTTCCAAAGTCATACCACACTTCAAGGAATGCTTACTTCTACTAAGCCTAAACTGGAAATGCTGAAGAACAAAAACTGCATCTATGAAATACCATGTGAATGTGGAAGGAAATACATTGGCGAGACCTGCTGCCCTATTGAACAATGATTGAAGGAACACAAACTAATGGTTAAAAGAGAAAAAACAGATGTGTCTACCATAGTAGATCATGTATGTACTAATGACCACATCCTCAAGTGGGAAAATACAAAGATATTGGATAAAGAGGAAAAAATGCATAGAAGAAAATTCAAGGAAGCTGCTCATATGACAATGATAAATAATCCTATAAGTCAACCCAGTATGGCAATACACAATGTATGGAAGCCTCTAATTAATCTTGCTCTTAGAAAAAAATAAAAATAAAAATGATGTGACTTGTTATAAAAAAAAATTGAAGGACTTAGGAGGATTTAAACCAACCCTCATATATAAATATATCATTTTTTTACTATATGTTGCCTTTGACAGAATAGCTCAGTTGGTAGAGTGTTTGCCTTAAATTATATATACAAGAATATAAAGGTGTGAGTTCAACTTCTAAGTGAATATTGTCACTGTGCATGTAGGCCAGCAACACCTGAAGAAGAGTGGAGAATAATACTACTCGAAACGTTGTGTAATTACTAACCTGTATTGTCTATTTGTGTTATTACTAATAAGTTGTTTGTATTTGAAAAGTTTAAATAAAGTTTAAAATTTTTTATACATTCAACATTCACTCATATTTAATAGTCCAACATATCACATCTTATAATATACCATCATTACAAAACTTTGGACAAATACCTATAACTTATTTTATATTCAGATGATCAAAAAGAGAAGGATATCACCATATTTTATTCCAATAATTGTTGAAATTAATGGTAAATTATTGCACATTTTAATAATGAAAGGATAATAAAAGAGGGTGTATACATAAATGAAATAAAACCTGAATTAAATAGGATGTTAATAGAAAAAGATAAAAGAAAATAATAGGTTTTTAATTAAAAGGTTTTATATGATATATATATATAGATTTTTTAAAAAGAAATTAGTTGTGTTTAAGTTGTGATTGTAATAGGAAAGGGGAGTGAGATAAGGTAAAAAAAAGAAAATTTTGGTTATGAATATATTTTGTAATTTTTAATTAATTTAATTTTTTTTTTTTGGAATATGTGATATTTATTGTATATATATTTTATTTTAGTGTGCCTTAAAAAAGACTATAAAAAATAGTCGAAATGTTGGATATATTTTTCATGATTATAGTCATAAAAAATCAAGTATTTAAAAAGAAGGAGTTAGTTTGTTTTATTTCTATATTAGATATATATGAACTATTTTGAAAAGAAGAACTGTGCGCTGGATATATTAAATTATTTAATAATATTGTAATGATATTTTAATTTATATTTTGTTTTATTTATCATATTGCTTGAGTATTAAAACAGATGAATCATATTTATATGATTATGAATATATTAATTGTTTTATGAATGCAATGTAAAGGTAAAAAATGTCTTGTAGTATATCTAAAGGTATTTAAGTAATAGTATGCATATTTTTCAATATGTTTATGAGTTTCTAAGATATAATTTTAGACACTATTTGTTTAGATACAATAAAATGAAGATGTTGATCTCTAAATTATCTTGCATTATAATATAAATGAATGAATGTGTGATAACAATAGACATTTTGTTGAAATCATTTGTGTATACAATATTTTGAACCTTCATGAATTTTATTAAATATTTATTTTGGAAACATGGTTTGGAGATTATTTTATGTAACATAGCTAAATTTTCTTTGTGATGTTATGAGAAGTATTCAGAATGTGAAAGATGAAGAATAGTGGTCTGGGAAATTAGTTGTAAAATGAAACCCTAGGTGCTAGGGATATTAACCTTTTAACCACTAATTATATTATTGGTTGTATGAGGTAAAAATCAAATCTTTTAATTGGCCAACTCACAAACTGAAGACAAAGCCTATTGTTAAAACATATTCGCCTATAATATTAAATTCAACTCAGATACGTTTATAAAAAGTATATTACTAATTTTTCAGGTTATGAAGAGAACAAAAGTTCTTTCAAAAATAAATTGCTATTTATTTATTCTAAAATATTCAATTTCAGCAACATAAAAGCTATAATATAAACAAAAAGGTCGACTTTTACATTATAGAAAAGTAAATATTTCTTTTTACTAAATCTTCAATATTTTTACAAAAATCTTTGATATTTTTCGAAAATAATTTTGTTTTTTTAGTATTCTCTCTGAAAATAATTTTAATTTCTCAAAATATACTTTTATAATACTTTAAAATCATATTCAAAATGAAAATCTCAGCGTTTTTCTTTATTTTCTTTGATCAGGTGGTTTCTTTGTTCTTTCCAGCCAATCAGAATGTCTTTTTTGGCTTAGAGCATGTTAAGAACCAATCACAAGTAATGTTCTTTCTTTGTTTAGGTTTAAATGCATTTTTTTTTATTTTTTACTTGTAAAATAATTCGGAAGAGGGCACCATCTTACAGAACTTTTAAAAACCTATTCAATACCTGTTTAACGAATATTTTAGCATTAGAACTGGCAGAGTTAGAGTGATGTCAGATGTCTACGAGGAGCCTCGTAAGAGGCGGGAAAAGGGTTAAAGAGGAATATTATATGTGAATCATATTGTTGTGAATTGAGGGATTAAATACAGGTAACAAAGTTCTGTGTAATTAGCACATGGCCAATAGTGTTCGTTCCATAGTTCAGTAAGAGTTCAGGTAGAAGCCATGACTGGAATTTAGGATATATGATAAATATGTGATCTTAAAAACTGTAACCTTGATGTTTCATATTCATTTGAGTTATTACTGTACTCATATCCCTCACGATAATCATTATTAATCACCCCTGAATATTACATCATAAATGATCATTTAAAAGTTGGTTAGAATAATAACTGGACTGTTGAAAGTTGTCAATATTTGTGAATACAAGAGAAAAGAACATTTTTATCACAAATGATATTTAATTATTTGTTGTTTATAGAGAAAGAAGAAAAGGAATGATTTGATATTCCTGAATATATCCTTAAACTCAAATATTTAGTACATATTTTGTTTGATTGTGAGAAAGAATGGTGAAAAGCAATGAATGCTATTTTGGCAATAGATTATAAAATAAATAAATATAGTATGTAAAAGCAATATAATTCTTTAATATAATTTAAATTTTCTATAAAAAGAGTGAATATATAGAAGAGTAAAGTTATAGGGCTATTTAAAATATTTTAAAAGTAAATACTTGTATAAAGTAATGGGTAATAGTTGATTAGACACCCATGCTGCTTGATGGCATAGTTGCTATGCAAAAATTATAAAAGATTAACATTCCCAGGGCATCTTTTTTTTGGATTTTTTTTCTTTTTTATTATAAATTTGATAAATCAAACATAGAAATATTAATTTGTAAATATTTTTTATTAACTACAAATTTACAAAAATAAAAATCAAACACAGAATTTTTAGTTTTTGAATGCCTTGTTTTATTAAAATCAACAAATGTTCAACTTATTATAGTTGTTTTTGGTTTCTTTATTTTTAAAAATGAAATCAACTAATATCAAACTTAGTCTGCTTCTTTTATTAACATCAAAAAATTTTCAAGTTATTAGTGTTGTTTTAATTTTTGGTTTTTTTTTTTTTTTTTTTACAAAAAAAAAATCAGTAAATGTAAAACATTTTTAATAGCAAGAATGGAAATCCATTCTTACTAATGATCCATTGAATATATATGGACACTTAAAGATTGCAACTTGACTACAGAGTATGAAATATTGTAACAATGAAGTTTAAATAAACCTCTTTAAACATGAAATAAACATGTCACTATAATGCAGACTAATAAATAGTCATCTAAAACATTATTTAATGCAATACTTTTAAATTGCCCATGTATTATTTAGAAATAATAAGCGAAATAGTGCCTAAAGCTAATCTGGGATAATGATATAATTAGTTTCCAACCAGTAACCACCTAAACATTCACAGTAAATACAGCAGTTAGAGATATTGGTTGCTATATTTACTGTGAATGTTTAGGTGGTTACTGGTTGGAAACTAATTATATCATTATCCCAGATTAGCTTTAGGCACTATTTCGCTTATTATTTCTAAATAATACATGGGCAATTTAAAAGTATTGCATTAAAATAATGTTTTAGATGACTATTTATTAGTCTGCATTATAGTGACATGTTTATTTCATGTTTAAAGAGGTTTATTTAAACTTCATTGTTACAATATTTCATACTCTGTAGTCAAGTTGCAATCTTTAAGTGTCCATATATATTCAATGGATCATTAGTAAGAATGGATTTCCATTCTTGCTATTAAAAGGTGTGAAGGTTGCCTTGACAGCAGTTAGAGATATTGGTTGCTATATTTACTGTGAATGTTTAGGTGGTTACTGGTTGGAAACTAATTATGTAAAACATTGTATGCTTTTTTTTGGTTCCACTTTTTTTTTGGGGGGGGGGACAACATCAACAAATTTAAAAGTTATTATGCTATTTTTTGGGGGTTTCATTTTTTTAAAAAAAAAAAATTACATCAACAAATTTAAACATTATTACGATATATTTTTTTTGCTATAAAGATTAAAAAATTAAAAAACCAGCTGCTTGCAGCTCCACTAATAGATGTATAACTTGAACAAACAGTATTCTGGACCTGTCAAACCAATTTAACTTCTGTTATTGGTAAATCAGAGAATGGAACAATGTCTGGGTTTTCTGGCGCTATGTTGTTGGTCTCATTGAGATTATGGAGAATATGTTATTTGACACATTACCTACTTCAAAATATGTTCAGACATACCCTTTAACAATGTTTTGCACCTTAAAAGTTGACTACATAAATGTGTAAACCCTAAAATAATTATTGGTTAGTCACATTGTTGATTTCAATACAAATTAAAAATAAAATACTTTACAATTAATGATTTTTATATAATTGAAATACACACACCTTCAGACAAGTGGGTGAATTTGCATAAATGATTTAGTGTAATGCAACAACATGGCCTGGAATGTGTAGTACAACAGAAATGTTGTAGTCACATAATGCACAGCACATATAAAAGGCATTATCATGTGTTTTAGCAGATAAATCATGCTATAAATATGGTTGGCCATGTAAATGGCATATTTATGTGTTTCAGTACATAAATCATGCTATGAAATGGTGTGGGTGTCTAATCAACAAATACCAAGTAATGAATGAAGTTATTTCAGAAACTATATTTTTCTTTATTTAAATTTGCATTGAAATGTTAAAATATACCTGAAAGATAAAAAGAAATATTTTACTGGTACATAAATGATGTTCCTAATCTTTTTCAATATAATGATATATGTTAAATTTTGAATAAGTGCTAATTTTAATTGTATAATTAATAGGCATTACTATAATTATAATTACTTTCCAAAAAGCAGAAGCATACTATTAGTTGAATAAATTGTATTTATTTATTGTTATTGTTTTATTATAATAATGATTATGAAATATTGTTATTTTAATGAAAGAAAATAATAGTAATACTACTATAATGTATCATATATTTTATTTTATACATCAAATAGTCAGAATGAGGGCTATTTAATGTTTATTTATTTTATTATGTTTTCTTATGTAAATGTTTTAATCTGATTAATTTTCTTATGTTATTTTTTGTAAGTATTTTAAATTTTATAAGTTTATATTGTTGTAAATATATAATATTGTTAAATGACAAAATTGTTAATGTTTTTTAGAATTCATATTGTCTCAAGAGTTTTATTTGTTGATATGTCTGAGTGCTTTTTGAATCTTCCTATCCACACACATGACTTATAAAAAAATATTTGGATCATTATATTACTGCATATGATTAATAAAATATATTATTATAATTATTACAGAAGATCTCATTGGTGATTATAAAGATTATACAATGCTAATTTTAAAATATTTAATATTGCAATTATATTAAGAATATAATATTTTTTGTAAATACCACATAGAAATAAAAAAAAATTATAGCATAATATGATTGGAAATGTTTTAAAATTTATCTAAAATATTAAAGATGATGTTTTTTATAAGAATTTATAATTTTTTTTCATTTATTGAAGAGTAGTAGTTAAATATATATATGATTTTTAAAATCGTTAAAATATTCTAGTTGTTCGTTGATGTTTTGTGAGAGTAGTTGAATATATGTAAAATTTCTCATTATATTTAACTATATAGATATATTAAACAACTTTCATACTTCCACATTCTTTTTAAATTTATGTAAATAAAGATACAATATGCAACTACATGGTATTAATTTGGTTATAATTATTATTAGGAAATAAACCCGAGATATTGAGTAATTATAAGAGTTAGATGAAGTGATAATGGATAGAAATTTTAGTTAATGTTAAGTTTTAATATTATTTTTATGAAACAATAGTAATTGATTTATTGTTTTATAATAAATTTTAGATTATTTAAGCTAGGATTTATTTAATGTGTTATGAGCAATGAGAGTATTACAAGGTAGTTTTGTTATATAAATTAAGTAGGATAATATTCTTATGCTATTGATAGTATATCTTTCGAGATACAATCCTCAATGTTAAACCAAAAGTGTGCCGTGCTGAATGTCTCGTGCAAAGAGTTTTCATAATTTTTGTTAGTATTTTAATCGAACCATATTTTAGTATTACATAATGAGCTAGTCGTACTTTAAATTGTTAGTATAATAAATGATCCGGTAATTCAATTGAAACATTATTTAATTTGTGTTTTTTTATTATCTTGATTCATTATGTAAATAAGACAAATTACTTTAAATGGTAATTTTATTAGATATAATATGTTAGAAATATATTCTGAGCTAATCAAAGTATCGTTATTTTAATAAGTATCGTTTTCGAAAAAGATTATTCTGATAATTATAAATTAGATATATTACTTTGGAGAGTTGAGCCGGAGAGTTTTTCTCAATGTTAGCCGGAGAATCCTTTCTAATTCGGTTAGCAAGGGTACAATATATAGATATGTTCAGATAGAATTTTTTTACTTAATCTACACCTTTTTTCCTCGAAATATATAATAAATATTTCATATTAAAGACCATTAAAACAAAAAGTAACTTCTCATTTCTCATTTTCTTTTTCTGTATATTTATTATAATAATCTCCAGTGTGACAATTGTATTTTTGTTTGCTACTTTTTCTACATCCAAATTGCTTCTCAAGCATAGGTCCATCTAATTTATAAATAAAACATCTACTCAATACTCTCAATTGAGCTTTTTTTAACTAGATAAATCATACAAAATGACAAAAAGTAAATTAATTTTGTCATAATATTATTTTTCTTAAATTTCCTAGTCAGATTATAACTTTTATAATCTTATCATTTATTGTTTTGCAGATTATTTTATCCATATCTGCATATCTTTTCCTCTTTAATAAAATTGATATCTTTTATTTTTATATAATTCACATAGATACTCTGCTCATCTTTTCAGAATATTTAACTACTTTTTAAATAAATTATCAGTATATTTATGAGTTGGATGTTTTCAAAAACACCTCATTGATAATATATAGTATGTATATATAATAACTGAAAACAGGCTTATTATATACCTGTGTATCTATATATGTAATATAGGGTATATGAGCACAGACTTTCAGATGACCCATCACTCTCCACTCTATCTAATATCACTGATACACTCAAGCACATATACGCTGAAAAGATAAATAATCACCAATATACGTATTTCATGCTAAACCAGCAATCATCAGTTGGTCCAGATTATCATCTCTCACACATATATACTATAAGTGCTCAGATATATATTAAGATAGACAATCTTCCTACTTTAATGGACAGGCTCCAATCTACTACACCCTCCAACTCTTCAACCATCCATCCAATTGAAAATCTGATGATGGAATGCTCAAAGGCCACCCTGAGGCTGAGATTCTTGTCACACCCATGTTGACCTAAAGTCAATCTGAACCCCACATGTACAGGACATAATCCATTTAATACATGTGCAAGGATGAGCAGACATCTCTATAATGTAATAACTGAAAACAGGCTTATTATATACCTGTGTATCTATATATGTAATATAGGGTATATGAGCACAGACTTTCAGATGACCCATCACTCTCCACTCTATCTAATATCACTGATACACTCAAGCACATATACGCTGAAAAGATAAATAATCACCAATATACGTATTTCATGCTAAACCAGCAATCATCAGTTGGTCCAGATTATCATCTCCCACACATATATACTATAAGTGCTCAGATATATATTGAGATAGACAATCTTCCTACTTAAATGGACAGGCTCCAATCTACTACACCCTCCAACTCTGTACATGTGGGGTTCAGATTGACTTTAGGTCAACATGGGTGTGACAAGAATCTCGGCCTCAGGGTGGCCTTTGAGCATTCCATCATCAGATTTTCAATTGGATGGATGGTTGAAGAGTTGGAGGGTGTAGTAGATTGGAGCCTGTCCATTAAAGTAGGAAGATTGTCTATCTTAATATATATCTGAGCACTTATACTATATATGTGTGGGAGATGATAATCTGGACCAACTAATGATTGCTGGTTTAGCATGAAATACGTATATTGGTGATTATTTATCTTTTCAGCGTATATGTGCTTGAGTGTATCAGTGATATTAGATAGAGTGGAGAGTGATGGGTCATCTGAAAGTATGTATATATATATATATATATATACATACTTTCAGATATATATATATATATATATATATCAATCATTTGATAGTATTTTTATAAAACCATTATGTTGTCTTTCTTATATACTTTCTTCTGGATTGAATATAAAATATAATCAATTTTATAGACAACTTTATGTTTCAATAATAAATTTATTTTTTATCAAACCGATTTTCATTCAAAATTGAACCTTGTCAAGATGTTATAATAATTCCAAATGTCACATGGTTTATATATTATCTTCGCACACCATCTACTGGTCAATTTTAACTTTAAAATTGTTTTTATATTTTCCAATTTTTATTTAATGTCCATTTTCCTCCCAACTTTATTGACCCTTGTACTAAATTCATACATTTCTTTTTATTTTCTTGTATATACATTGTCTAATATACTTTTCTTTCTTTGTAATTTTTATAATATTTGATCACTTCAATACTTTCTTCACGTTTCATAATATGTCCTGTTTCTAAAAAATGGAAAAATGGTCCTGACTTAATATCTTTCCTATTCAATGCTCTGTCATGCTCTTTACCTCTTTCTATCTTACTTTTTACTGACTGACCTTTATATATCATCATACATCTTTTACACATATTTTATAAACTATTCCTATCTTATCACTCTCATCATTTCTTATTTTTTCATTACTTACTAATTTATTTAATGATTTACTATTTTTCCATCCAATACCTATATTCTCATTCATTTTTTTTTCTTTCATTTAGAATTTTATATACTTTCTTGGAATATGGAATAGAAATCCATTTCTTATTTCTTCTTTTATTTTTATTGCTAACTTTCTTATATTCTCTTTTATTTCTTAATATATTTCTTACAACTCTACCATTATATCCATATTCAATGTATTCCTTCTGGACCTGCAACTTTTGCTCCTTTGCCTCCTTTTTGTTCGATATAAGCCTATTATTTTTTTCTCTTTTATTCCTTTCAGTACACCCATTTTCTGACACCAAAGTTGATAAGATATTGGATATATCATTCCTCTTTTATTTTTATCCTTTATGCAGCACTTCATTTTAATCTCTCCATTTTCATCCTTTTTTATTAATAAATCTAAATATTTTATTCCCTCTTCATTATTTTCTATTGTAAATTTAATGTTAAACATATTTTTATTTTGTTCATTAAATGCTTTTATTATGTTTCTTCTATTTTCTACTACTATAATATCATCTACATATCTATAATATTTTATAATTTTTCCATTTTCAATATACTCATTAATTACTTTCTGCTCATACCAATCTACCATATTTGATGCTATAATCTCACTTATCGAACAACCCATTATCCATCCTTTTTCTAGATTCCAAAATTCATTATTATATTTTATATACAATGTTTCATTGATTATGATTAAAACTTCTTCTATGATTGTTATCCATTTCTTTGACATTATCTTCTCATTTTTGATTTTTCTTACTACAATTTCAATACTTTCTTTCCTAGACACACTTTGATACATTTTTTCTATATCAAATGATGCTATATTACTATTTCTACTTAATTTAACTGTTTTTAATCCTTTTACTACTTCCTTGGAATTTTTTACACAATACTTTCCATATCCCATATTATCTGTAAGTTTTTTATATATTACATTACATATTAATTTTAATATATATCCATTGAAATCTATTATTAATCATATAGGCATATTTTCTTTGTGGGTTTTATATTTCCAAATACCATAGGATGTTCATATGCTGTTGGATATTATTATTATTGTTGTTATTATTATTATTATTATTATTATTATTATTATTATTATTATTAGTAGTAGTAGTAGTAGTAGTAGTAGTAGTAGTAGTAGTAGTAGCAGTAGCAGTAGCAGCAGCAGTAGCAGTAGCAGTAGTAGCTCAATTAAATCGTTATGCTCATCTAAAATATGTATAACTATCTTTAATATATTTTTATAATACTATATCTTATCAGATTTATTATAACTTATCAAAAATTAATATAGTTCAATATCATATACTAATTAAATAAGTATTTACTAAAATCATGAGACTGTGAAGTGAAGTTACAATTGGTAATTGAATTTACATTGAACCAATGTCTTTCCAAGACACTGTCTCAATGGCATAAGAATACTATTACTTCTTTATTATCTCATTACTAACTCTACAGCACTCTTATGACTTTTATAAAATGAACTATCTTTAATAATAGTAGATAAATAAATATCAATCTTTTGTTAAGGAAATATAATTAAATATTCTCAGGTTCTTCTAATTATCTTAAAGTAATAATAATTCGTGCAGATAGGAATGATAAGGATTTAATATCAAACCTAAATACACCTAACTTACTCTAATAACAATAACTAACAATAATAATCTTTACTGTATAGCTTAATCTTATCTATTTTATTATACTATTAATCATTAAGAAAATAAGTAAATCATATACATGTCTTTCATTTCCATATAGTATCTTAATTTTAAAATAGACCAAAATCTTACAATTTAACAATCTGTGGCAATAAATAATATTATACTCTTATATTGTGCATTATAATTACTTTGTGACCATTGTAATATTATATGTTAATGTCAATCAATTTCTATAAATTATATTAAGAAAATATTGTGTTTCTTTCTCAAATAATAAAATAATAAATTCATATTGTGCAAATATTATGTTTATTCAAATCATCTGTTGTCAAATGCTGTGGTGTAAAATAATGAATTCGACACATTTTTTTAAAAAAACAACTTAACAAATTTATTTACATTAACTTTAAGAAATAACTTATTTACACTATTTACATTTAAAGTGGAAACCAAAGAAAAATAAAAATAAGGAAAAATAATAATACAAGTTTTTTACACTGTTACTATTTCCAGAATCATAAATAGATAATTTATACATTTCCTAAATGTTTTATCAATAACATTTAATTAAGTTTATGACTTTAAATTTTAATAAAACATCATTTGTCATCAATTAATACAAGAAAAGGTTTTATGTGAAATATCATTCATGTAGCATATATGTAAATAAACAGACTTTAATAATTAAAATGCTACTTCACTTAAGTCTTACTGCTATTTATATTATAATGTACTAGTATGTATTACATTTACTATCAGTATTACTCAAATATTAATTAATGTATAAACTGATATAACTTTGTAATATAATAACAATTATTGATTATAATTATTTATGTCATTCCGATGTAATTTCATACTACATGTCTTACCAAAATATGCAATACGTATATGTTCTTTTAAAATAATATTTTAAATTATTCAACAATTTCAAATTTTATAAAGTATTATGTTAAATAAAATTCTATGATTCTTTTTTTACTTAAACTATTACTCTTCTTTACTTGTTATTCTTATTCCTTCCTAAAAAACTTCTATCTACAAAAGTCATTTTAACCTTATTTAACTTCAGAAAAATAGATGACCAATTTAAAAAAAAAAAAATAACTATCCAAACTCTCTTATACCTCATCATCTATATACGATATACCTTCAATCAAAATATAAATTTCTATGTAAAATTAACTTAACTTATCTAATAAAATAAAATAAAATATAGATTTTATATACCTCTTACTAACTTGAAAAGAAAAATAAATAACTTACACTAATATAATAAATCTAATTCCTAATATTGTAACAGAAACATTAAAATTTATTCACGAAAGAATCATATAATTATTTCTAGGTTCTCATATTATGTTGTACTAAATTTACATCATCAATTTAAAGTATGCATATTAAAATAAAACTGTTATTACTAATATTGTATGTGTATATTCTTTAAATATTTATCCATCCATTCAACAATCAAATAACATTTGGTTGATCTAAAGAAAACATAGCAAATACATCAAATTATTATTATTACATAATTTTTACCATAAATGATACTTTAATGTACAGTCCATCACACGATGTCCTCCAGGATTACAGTTTTACAAAATAATTTCACATTTACACTCAACAATTATTCTTTAAAATATTATGTGTTGTATAATTATAAAATAAACTTTATGCAATGAAATGTTATATTAATATTTAACTATTTTTTTAAAAAAATGTAAATGTACCTTTCCTAACTTTAATAAATCAATAATTAATTAAATATTTATGTTAGTTAATAAATAAAAAAAAAAAAAAAAATAAAAAAAAAACATATTACATAAAATCCAACGGTGTCTTCTTTCACCCATAATTGTTCTTTTTCCTAGGCACAAATTTTCACCAAACATTACTTCCTTTTCCGGTACATCACGTGTTTTTTAAAAGTTTTTATGAAAAAAATGAAAAACGTTCTTTTTTTAAAAAAAATAAAATAAAAGTTAGTTCCACCATAAAACAAAATAAAATTAAAATAGTTTATGAGATCCAGATTCATTTCTTTTAAAGGAAAAATTATTTAAAAGTTATTATTTTTTTTTTTTAGAATTAGTCTATAATTTACAAAGTTCTTATTTAATTATTTTTAATTGATTTGGATTATCCATGTATATTTGATTTACACATTCCTTAACAAATAATTTAAAGTAAGATTAATTTTTTTAGATTCTTCTGTACTACCAGCAATCAGACTTTCTAATATAATAATTTTACTTATAGGTACTTCTCTGCCAATTAAACTTTCGATTTATTTGCCTTTTAAAACTATCAAATTTAGTCTTTTAAACCATAAAGACTTCAACCAAGGGCAAGTATTTATGTAATCATTATTATTTACCATCTTTACTAAGTTATATACTTAGATTTATAATTTACAAATACTTTCTTCATAAAGAAGTATTTCTCTTTCTTTAAAATATCTGTTTTATAAAATTAATTACAATCAGCTTTTAAATTTATATAAGGTCCAACATATTACTTTTATGCATCTAGTAATCCTCCTAATTAATCCAGCGTTATGTTAAATTTTTTTAGTATAAAGTCTCCAGTACATTTATCCTTATTCAAAGTTTTCATGACCATTGCTGATAGTAAATTGAGCTTCACCTATATTCTTGATCAATAAGAGATTATACTTTAAATGTAACATTGCATATTTGTCGTTAAACTTTTATAAATTATTTTTAAAAAACTACTCTCTTATAATTTTAAAACAAGATTATGAGAGCGTCTATAAAAATTTTACTTAGCTATCTCTAATAGCACACTTTACTTAAAAATTACAATCATAATCCCCCTCGGAACAACTGAACCTTGGTTTTATACCGAATAAACTCCCCACTTGATTGGTAAATTAAACAATCAACTTGCTAGCTTATTTACATATTTTACCAACAAGACAGAATTAAAAATAAATAATGACTTATTTAATATTTATTATTTATTTGGGTTATTAAATTCTTAAATTAATCTTTATAGTTTAATCCACATCCATTAAAACATTTTTTTAAAATATTTTCTGGCTTTATTCCACTTTTAACTTTTCAAGTTATTGTTTATAAACAAATTAAGTCTAATTTTTATTCGTTATGTTTTTAAGTAGTATGTTTAAAATCAGATTTAATATTTCACATTAACTATTTTTAATTTTATCTCGGGATAGCCAATATAATATTTATAAATTTTATAACAGAATTTTTAAAATAGTTTTGCAACTTTACTTAAAAACTCACTAGCATGTGTGTATGTGTCTAACTAACATCTGTTTTACAACACTGCTACTAACGCTTGTAATAATCCTAAAAATAAACTAACAATTTCATTTTTAAAAAATAAATATATCTCTAAAAAATAAATAATATCTTATAACAACTTTTAAAATAATAATTCGATATTATTAAAATCAAATATTAATCTTCTATTATATACTACTAATAATTAAAATATTTTATATTACTTATTAAATATTAATCTTTATCAACAATAAATATATGCATTTAATTTTAACTTATCTTTTAAAAACTTTTAGCTTTAAACATTTATTTTATGAAATTTATTAATGCGTATTGATTATGGCCAGTTTTCCCAACCATATACTATTATCATCCCTATTGAAACGTCTCTCTCAAATATTCAACACAATTTTCACATATCAAATATTCATAGATTACTTTAATTACACTTTTTAAAAGATTGTTATAAATAAAATTAACATCATATAGCTAAATATATCTTAAATTTGTAATTTTTTTTAATAGATTGATACAACAATTTATGGAGAATCATACTAAAGAAGAGTAAAATATATATATATATATATATATATATATATATATATATATATATATATATATATATATATATATATATATATATATATATTAGTAAAAACTAGTCGTGTGGCACATGACCTATATGGGGCTTCGTGCATTACTAATAACCAATATATTCATATGCTACTAATAACTCTCAATAAGCTTATTTATTTATTTTTATAAGTGTTACATAAGAAAAAGTACATGAAGCCTTTAATTACGGTTTTGGCCCTATGCTGGTTTGTTTTGACCCATGGCTCTCTTTTCAGTGAGGGCTAGGACAATTAGATTCAAGAATAATGTATCGAGTCAAGGCATTTATCTAATTTTCAGATTTTAAGAAAGATTCTCAATATTCTGAGACCTATATGTCTTCAAATTCAAACACCCTCCTTTACCCAACTAAAGAGAGTATATGGCCCTGAGTTAATTTCAGTGATCCTAATGTTAATAGGCTTAAAAATTTAATATAACCAAAAGTATTAATAGTAAAATTATAATATTAGTAAGAACCAGTCATGGTGCCACATGATCATAGTAGCTTACATTATAAATATGTACTATATAAAAGAGTTTGATATCACTCTCAACAAGCTTATTTTTTGTTTTATGATAAATGCTACATAAAAATACCTGAACCTTTATCTATGATTGTCTCCATCCTGAGACTTTTAGAGCTATGGTTCCTTTTTAGTAGAGATTCAAAATAATAGCCCAAACTAAACATTTGTCTAATTCTTAACTTTTTGTCTTTCAAGTTATATTAAATTGCTAAGTCTATTAATGTTTGGGATCACTGAAATTAGTTCGGGCCTTTATACTTCTCTGTTCTTTTAAAGAGCTGAATTTGAAAACATATATGGGGTCTGAAGATTTCAGATCTTTTTCTTAAATTTTGAAAATTAGATAAGCCCATGGCTTGAGTTAATATTTTGAATCTTATTGTTCTAGATTCTCACTGAAGAGAGTCATAGCTCAAAACCAGTCTGAGGGTACAGACAATCATAGATATAGACTTTAAATACTTTTTCATGTAGCATTGCTTCATGGCTATATTAAAGTGCTAGGGTTCATGTGCATATAGTTTATTTAGTTAATGAGCCGGGAATTTGAAGGAACAGAAAGGTGCCTGAAGATTTTAGAGACTTTTCTGTAAAATTTAAGAAATTAGATAAATACTTGACTTGAGTTAGTATTTTGAATCTAATGTCTTCATCTACTCACTGAAGATAGCTATGTTCAGAAACCAGGATAGGGACAATCATAGATAAAAACTTCAGTATTAATTAAATTTGATGTAGCATTTATCCTTAAAATAATAATAAGATTGTTTCAGAACTATTAGAAGGCTCTTATAATATATATATATATATATATATATATATATATATATATATATATATATATATATATATATATATATATATATATATATATATATATATATATATATTGTACTAGAGACTGTATTAGGCACATATAAAGTATAAGTTTATCAATAAAAAAAATTATTAAATAAGGAATCAACAAATCATTAAATAGTTATGGAATCTCCAAGTTTCTTTATTAAACAAAATATAGTTTGTTTTCATAAACGTAAAATTAAAAATCTTAGTAGTTACTGAAATAAAAGTTACATTTAATTAATTAAAAGAGAGGGAGGGGTCCCAGATTTGAAAAAGTTAAAGTAAAAGCTTTATAAAAAAAGTAAAGTTTATTATTATCAGTTGAAAGTGATTTTCATGTTTAAAATATCAATCTCTTTTTATTTAAGCTAGAAGAAAAAGTAATCTTAAAACTAGTTCTGATTTTAGAATAAAATTATA